>JAOWBN010200408.1:0-14829 GCA_028565015.1 Pinguicula moranensis | reverse complement strand
GAGGAATCTCCATGTACACCTCTTCTTCCAGATCTCCATGAAGAAATGCATTTTTCACATCGAGCTGATGCAAGCTCCACCCTTTATTTGCTGCTATAGAGACCAAAGTTCTGACTGTGCTCATTTTTGCCACGGGTGCAAATATTTCATCGTAATCAATCCCATATACCTGACTGTATCCTTTAGCTACAAGTCGTGCCTTATAGCGTTCCACTTTGCCCTCTGGGTTCTGCTTCACAGTAAACACCCACTTACATCCAACAGCCTTCTTACCAGGTGGTAGTGGCACCAGACGCCATGTTTTATTTTTTGTCAGAGCCTCAAGCTCTTGTATCATTGTCGCTTTCCATCTCGAGCTGCTTTAGCCACCTACCAACACTTGAGAATAGAGACAATGTCCAAAGATGCAATGAATGTTTCATGTTTAGGAAGTATTTGGGAGTACGAGAAATAATTAGAAATATCATGGGGATGAAACCTATCAAGAGAAAATCCATATCTGTTTGGGGGAACCCCCGCATTGCTACGAGTTGTTCTCCGAACAGTAATATCATGGACATGTATATTAGTAGGAGGAATAGAAATATTTGTGGGAGTATGAGTATCACCTGGAGATGAAGATGAAGACGAAGGTGCCCCCGGAGTTGAAGTAGGCAACGACCTTGGGCATGAGACTCAAGTAGGAGACTCTGGAACCTCTCTAGGCTTCCCCTGACTCCAAACTGGCTCTCTTCTGTACCCGACTCACTCGTCGATAAAGGACAAGAAACGTCACCTACTCGTACTATCGCATGTCCCCCGTTATCACTACTCTCATTCATACAGTTATTGCCATTCTCCCCCTCTCATCGTATATGCTCAGGCGAGCCCTAAAGATGTGAGTAGAACCCCGGCTGAAAGTATGGCTCATGCTCCCGATCACCGCTCAATAGGACTCCATCACACATATCCCTTTTGGGTCGCATCCCACAAACACACTCTTGATAGCCCTTGGATCCAACATTCCATCCTCTGGCCTGTTATCCTGTACAAAACATACACAACCATGCGTTCTCAACTGAATCGTGTCCCCTTTTGTGCCATTCTATATTTGAAATGAAGACTTCCAACCTAACACTCAAGATGGTATCCGGTTGATCAAGAATGAGGCTGTAAGAATTGCTTGTCCCCAAAAATATTTTTGGACACTAATGGTGAACATCATACTTCTCGCCACCTCAAACAGATGTTAATTTTTCCTCTCAGCTACCCCATTTTGCTCTGGTGTGTATGGGCAGATAGTTTCATGCTTAATACCATGTGATAACAAATATTCAGTGAACGCCCTGTTAGTGTATTCCGTTCCATTATCAGATCGCAACCCTTTTACTACTGCACCATATTGCGTTTGTATTCCTCTGTGAAAGTCCTTCAAACAGGCAAGTACATCACTTTTGCTTTTCATTAAATATAGCCAAGCAACATCGGAGCAACAATCAATGAAGGATACAAAGTAACGAAATCCATTGAATGTTGTTGTTGGACAAGGCTTTCATACATCCGAATGTATCAAATCAAAAATACGCGAACTCTGAGTACCAGAGCTAACATAAGAACTTCTGGTATGTTTGTGCAACTCACAAGCATCACAGATTAACTTTTCTTTATTCACGGTAGCAAATAGGCGAGGATAAAGTCAACTCATAGTCAAGAAAGAGGGATGACCTAATCGCATATGATGAAACATAAGGTCTTTCACAGTGTTGTCCTCTCTAGGTCTCTCCATGATGGAAGGGCTGAGTCTAATCCTTTCCAATCCATGTACCACAAGCCACTATGCCATGTCTCAGTCCCAAGTACCATGTCTGTCTTCTTCTCCCGGAAGATCACCTGAGGTATATCAAATAATACAGTACAATTTAATTGATTAATAATGGCATTTATGGAGAGGAGGTTAACAAAAAATGAAGGAGCATGCTAAACTTTGGACAAAGTCAAAGTGTTGGTACAATGCACTGTACCCTTACCCACTACTGGCCGATCAGTGTCATCGGTTGTCTTAACACTCAACGGATTTACTAAGGGAGTATAGGAGCTGCACTCCTTAGCAGCATCCGTCACGTGTCCAGAAGCTCCAGAGTCAATAATCCAATCTGACGAACCAGCATTAGGAAAGGATGCCAGAGCTAGTGAGTCATACATACCTGTGAAACCTGAGGTCAAGGCAATGTTACCAGAGAAGTCAGATGAGGTAGGTGTATCAGTGCCTATCCTCACGTTTTTGAATTTCCTATGGAGTACGTCAAGGAATGCTTGATCCTCCTCAACGGTCACAGTACTCTCCATATTCTCATCCTCATCAGTATCCACTGTCAAGTTGGTGCGATAGCCTCCTCGGCCATCGCCCCTAAAACCACCTCTCCTACCTCCACGAGCTCTACCTCTACCTCTACCTCCAGTATCTCTCTCACGGGACATCTTCGGATAAGACTCCATCTAGTAGCCAACTGCTTTACACTGATAACAACTGCGGGTCTCCCTCTGGATCCCAATTCCCCGATAACTAGCAGTAGCTAATGCCTTCGCACCTGAAGCTACACTCGGCGTATAGTGTATCCTTATCTCACTCTCCGCTTGAATCATAGCAGTAATAGCCTCATCAAGTGATAAAATCTTGGTCTGAGACAATAAAACTAATCTCCTCGAGTGAAAGATCGTATTCAGATCCTTCAAGAATTTCATGGTTCTTTTTTCTCAAAACGTTGTCACATTTTATATTTCGAGTCACTACAGCTAGACAATGGATCGTAGTGGTCCATCTCAGCCCACAATTGCTTCAAGCAAATAGAATATTCCTGAATAGACTTCTCCCATTGGACCTCTGCATCTATCTACAACTGAAGTTGAAATATCCTCATCTGGGTTTCAGTTCCGGAATAGGTGGTCTTCGGACTATCCCACATCGCACTAATCGAGCTAAGGACATCCATAGTAGAAGCAACAGATACAGTCATCGAATTCATAAACTAGATACATAGCTGAGCATGAGTAACTTTCCACTCCGTAGTGGAAAAGATGTCACTCATTGATTCACACTACGTCTCAACACGCAATCCACGAACAATATCAATCCCAAGTTTAAGCAAATACGATAAATCCAATCAAATAATTCATCATTATCCGATAAAATACCAATATATATTAAACGGCACGAAATCAACTAAAACCGATTGGACAGTTGCGATAAGCAAAATGAGACAAAAATTCTGACTCCGAGCTCCGACGCGGTGGTGCCGGCGACGTAAGACTTACGTGCTGAAAGCTCTCCTCATGACGATTGCAACAACGGTGATTTTCAGCAAATCTGACGCCAGACGTGCTCAAAAATGGCAGAAAACTGCCGCAGGTCACATTTTCCGGCAACGGCGCGTCATGGCCGGAAAAACGTTGGGTGTTGAGCAGATCTGATAGAGGATAAGATGGGCTATGTTTTGGAACCGGTTCCGGCGTCGGAGGAGCAGTAACGACGCTGGAATCGGGGCGGAAGTGGCGGAGACAAAATGTTTATTAGAGTTTGAAAAATTGGTTCCGATACCAAATTGTAAAATGAGAAACGGCGAAAAACAAGAACTTTCTTTGTATTGAATCTTGTTCACAAATATTCTCGGGTCATTACAAATCTTTTATAGTGTGAAACTGAGACAAACAACACTATCACATTTATCTAATAAATGAGACGTGCAACTTGTGTCTGGAGTGTATCCTCCAGCTGCGTGCGTACTTTTCCTTCTGCATGACTTTGGTTACATCAACCAATAAATGAGGCACGGCCCCACTTCTTGACTTTACAACACATTTCCATCTCAAAAGTGGATCCGATCCGCATCGCTAACGTTGGGGTTTAGTTGACCATGTATGGAATTCTATTCCTGCATCTATCCATGTCTTGACTTTCCGAAGCTCCATCACATTGAAGATGTTGTCTTGTTCTTCCTGAAAGATCTTTGAATTCCTTGATAACCAACCGTATATGCCATATGAATTATGGTGTTAAACCAAATAGCTTTCCAGTTTTCCTCTGATTTCCTGTCTTGAACCAGTCCCAACCCAAGTGCATATAAAAATGAGTCTTCGCATCGTCCGCACATCCACATACGTGATTCCGACCCAATTGTATATGTTTGACCAGGTTTCGTAGGCTTCATCACACAGAAAGAATAGGTGATTCGAGATTCGAGTCGAGTCCTCTTCTATTGCTTGGCAATTAACACGGAGTAGCTGCTCTGCACCAGGGTGAGGGGAGGGGAGTTCCTCTGTATAACATATTTCATTCATTTGATTATTGTTCAATGAACCTCGTCCAATCTTCTTACATGATCCAAACTTTCGAGGGGTGCAATTATTATGATTTATTGAAATATGCATATAGTACCTAAAAGAACTGGGGAATCGCTTGGGGGTATTGTAATATTTCCAGATCCAAACCGGATGTTTTTGATCTAATAGTTGTAGTGACATGTAGATCGAGCAATCAATTTCTTGGTATTTCCCTTCACTTATCTAAAAATAACATTTCAGCTTCCAAGTTGAAACGAAAGTTACGAAACCAACATTTTTCACTCACAAAAGTGTGTCTAGATATTCTCCGACTGTAATGTATTTGCCATTAGCCATTAGGATATAATATAGCTCAGTTCCTTCGACAAATGAATACCATCTGCATGTTGTCTGGGTATGGAGTTTCTGAAAACATAGTGTGAGTGTCACATTTTTAAAAGCACATTCCACAGACCAGCATAGACAAAAATAGAAGACACTCGAAAAATGTATGTGACAGCCATGGAAACATACCATGAATTTTCTCAAGGAGCTCTTCCTCAGTAACATAACTTCTCTCGAGATTCTTACCAATCTTATACTGACCAGCTCGTTCATGGAGACATGAAGAAGAGACAGCAGTTAGAGGAACAAGAACTCTCAATGGACAATGAGTATTGCTGGTGTTCCCGTCTCTAGGCGGGGATTGATGCAACCAGCTGTAGAAACATCAACTTTAACCACAAATCAAGCAAGAATTGAAAGAACACTCGACGAAATAAAATGCTCTGCTCTCATTTCTCCAGAGGAAGAGTTTAAATTTCAATCTCATAACCGTCTCAATACATTAATTCTCACAAAAACGTTTATATACTAATAGAATCGTGTCTTCCAGAAGAACAAGAATTATCCGTCAGATCAATGAGCATCGAACTGCTTAAATGACGCCACGTGTCGAGTACATCGTTCTTCATTGTCGCCCAGCAAAAGCACATTTTCATTTAACATTATTTCAACGTTTTTCTTCCTGACATACTTCTCCACCGAACTTGTATTCTTCAATTCATCAGATGCATTCAGGGCTGATTCAGCATCACTTGTCTGCTTCCTGCAGATTGCAGTCTTTGAATTATCAGTGCTGGAAGATTTCATAGCCTGATAATTCAACCCCCCTCCTCAAGATGAGCATTTCAGAGGCTCATCTTGCTGAGAATCAAACGAAAACCAGGCTCCGAAAGAGCCTTAGTAAATATGTCTGCAAGCTGAAGATTAGAAGAAACATGAAGAGGCAGTATCAAGCCATATTTGAATGTGTCACGGACCACATGACAATCTATCTCAATATGCTTGGTTCTCTCATGGAACACGGGATTTGCAGTGATGTCCAACGCAGCTTTCTTGTCACAATAGAAAGGCTCCGGAAGAGATGAAGGTGTCTGAAAATCTGCAAGCATAAAGGAGATCCATTGCACCTCTCGGACAATAGCTGCCATTGCGCGGTACTCCGCTTCAGCTGATGAGCAAGCAATAGTAGGCTAATTCTTGGTCTTCCAAGCAACAAATTTGTGCCAAGAAACAAGCAATAACCGGTGAGGGAGTGCCTGGAAGCACGGAAACTCCCCCAGTCTGCATCATTGAAAGCAGACAGATTAGTAGAGGAGCTTCTTGAATAGAACAAGCCAAGGTTCTGGTGGTCTGATAAGTAATGCAGAACATGTCTTGCTGCATCCCGGTGAGAATCACGAGGCTTGTGGACATATTGGCTCAATTGTTGGACAACATAAGTGATCAGGCCATGTATAGCTAAGATAGAGTAACTTGCCAACAAGTTTCCTGAATTTTTCAGAATTATGATATAGAGGTGTACTGTCTCTGTCATCAGCCTCAAAAATAAAACCACCAGGTAGTGGAGTAGATGCTGGTTTGCACTCCAGATGGCCTGAGTCAGAGAGGAGATCCCGGTACTTGCGCTGACTTATATAGATTCCAGCAGCAGATCTTGCAATTTCCATGCCAAGGAAATACTTGGCTGTCCCCAGGTCCTTGATTGTCAATGCAGCATTGAGGTAATCTTTCACCTTATCTATTTCAATGACAGATGTGCCGGTTATAAGGACATCATCCACGTACACTAGCAGAAACAATTGATGCGAGCAGACTGCCATAGTAAACAGACAGGGATCATGGTAAGACTGCACAAAGCCATACTCCAATAGCTTTGTTGTAAACTCTTTATTCCATTGTCTTGAGGCCTCTTTAAGGCCATAGAGAGATTTGAGTAACCAGGAAACTTGTCTCTTCTTTTCCTTGTCATAACCAAGAGGAGGGTGCATATATACCTCCTCATCCAAGGAGCCATGTAAGAACGCGTTGTTGACATCTAGCTGTTGAGCTGACCAATCTCTAGAGGCTGCAATGCCTAACAACAGCCTGATAGTGACAGATTTAGCCAGAGGGCTAAATATTTCAGTGTAATCCTCTCCCTCAACTTGGGTATACCCCTTAGCAACTAGCCTTGCTTTGTATCAATCCACGTTGCCATCAGATTTACATTTGACATGGTATACCCATTTAGAACCTATTGCCTTTTTACCGGCTAGAAGAGTAGTAATGTCCCAGGTTCTGTTGTTTTCCATAGCTTGAATTTCTTCCTTCATAGCATGTACCCATTTTGCATCCTTTTGGGCATGAGTATAATGTTTAGGCTCCGTGATATTTGAGAGATTAGCAGCAAATTCACAATAAGAACCTAAGAAAAGGCAAGTAGTGTCTGAAGGTATGCAGATCTGTGAGACAGACTCTACAAACTATGTATTGAACACATAAAAATCATCAAATCTTTGTGGAAGATGAGTGGATCTTGAGCTACGTCTGACTGGAAGAGCTGTGGATGCATCAACAATAGGTTGCACAGATGAGAGGGCTGGATTAGTAAGAATCTACTCATCCTGATCTACTGATGTCAAAGGGATATCTGTAGCACAAGACTCATCATTCTGATCAACCTCATGAGGTGAAGCACAAGGAACAACTGGACTAGCATTATCCTCAACAGATCCTGACTGCAACCAGTTAATATCATCATGCAAAATATGCTCAGCAGCAAAGTCAGAGGCGCAGGAAAATTTGTCTTCACAAAACTTAACATCTCTTGATATTATAATTTTCTTTTCATGTGGCAGATAAACTTTGTAGCCTTTGTGACAAGGTGGGTAACCTACAAAGATCCCTCGAATTGCTCTTGCATCAAATTTGTCTCTTCCCGGATGATTATCCATAGCATAGCAAATACAGCCAAAACTCCTCAAGTTAGTTAAATCAGGCTTTCTTCTGTGAAGTACTTCAAATGGAGTAAGCCAGTTTAAGATTATGCTTGGCCACCGATTAAGGAGGAATGTTGCAGTTAGAACAGCTTCTCCCCAGAATGGTTTTGGTAACTTGGCTTGAAACAACAAAGCACGAGCAATTTGTAATAAGGACCTGTGTCTACGCTCAACCAAGCCGTTCTGTTGAGGCGTATAAGAGAAACTTCTTTGATGCAAAACACCATGTTTCTGAAACAATTTCAAGCAGTCATCATTAAGAAATTCACTGCCATTGTCTGTTCTAAAGGTTTTTATCATTGTGCCAAACTGTGTCTTTATCATCAAGATGAAGGCCTCAATTAGGCTATGTACTTGGACCTTGTATTTGAACAAAAAAATCCAAGTGCACCGGCTGTAATCATCTACCACCGTAAGAAAGTACTTGCATAGAGTTGTGGAAGGAATCTTATATGGCCCCCAAACATCCATGTGAACCAAAGCAAAACATTCAGCTGACCTATGTGCAGTATCATCAAAAGCCAGCTTGCTCTGTTTGGAAAGAGGGCAAATATCACAAGTTTCAACAACATTTTCATACTAGCATATCCTGTTGAAAGTTTCAAATGTTTCATTACATCAGTTGAAGGGTGTCCAAGACGATTATGCAACAATTCTGAGGTCACAACAGCATGTGCCTGAATACATGTATTCTGATTTGGAGAAAGTCTACAACCTTTATTCAACAACTGCATATAGGAAGTAATATCAACAACTCCCTTTTCAATAGCATCAACATGGAAAGAGTCTGCACGTAGTATGTAAAGCTCCTTTCTGACATCACCTACAACAACAATCTTGTGGCTTTCAAGGTCCTGCACCATACATTTGTTAGGCAGAAAATAAAATCCCAGGTTTGAGAAGCTGTCTTCTCGAAGTGTTCTTGAAGCCCGAATTTTAGGCTTGACTAATTTGGGCCGATGAGCCAAAAACTATAAATGGCCACATGTGGGTTTAAAATCTGAAAATTTGTAAATGACAGGGTGTAATTCCCTGCCAATCCTGGTCATTTGGCCAATTTTTTTTAATAAACTTTAATTATAAAAAAACATGACAATATATTCTAAACGTAGATTGAGTTAACAATATTCCTTTGTTTCTTCCATCAAAAATCAATATATTCCATGCAATCGACCATCACATTTCCATATTCACATTTCCTGCAAAAATTGATGCTCTTCCTATTTGGAATCTACAAGATTTTGTAATTCGTCCTCCCAATTTCACTGCTTAATCTGCTGGATATCAACATCGTGTGTTCAGTATAAAACATTTTGAAACAAAAAATGCATCTAACATAGTTTAATGGGAGCCGTTCTGTTGACACTATCCGTGACACAATCCATGACACTGTTTCCTCAAAAGTCTATGTTTAGGGTCCGTAGGGTTTAGGGTTTGGAGTTTAGGATTTAGATTTTTAGATATTTAGGTCTTAGGGTTTATATTTTCGAATTTAGACCTTAGGGTTTAGGGTTTTTTAGGGTTTATAACCCTAAACCCTAAAATTAAACCCTAAAACCCATAAACCATAAACAAACTTAAATCCTAATGTCTAAAATCAAAAATATAAACCCTAAGATCTAAATATCTAAAAATCTAAATCCTAAATGTCAAACCCTAAACCCTACGGATCCTAAATATAGACTTTTGAGAAAACAATGTCATGGATTGTGTCACGGATAGTGTCAACCGAACGGCTTCCTATATATATATATAATAATTTTTGCATTTTTTTTATATTTGGAGTTGTTTAAGCAATTAGGATCCCATGGTAATTGTTGTTATGAAAAGGCTATAATAAAATTGAGAAAAAAAAATAAAGAAAATGATTAAATAATTGACACAATCACAGATTCCACAGCCATTGGATAAGGATCTCTCCCATTGGATTCATCTTTCTTTTTATTTAAGGGGCGTGGATATATTAAAATAACAATATAATAGTACTTACAAAATTAAAAAATCATTAACAAAACACATTAAAATTTGTTATAAAATAAATTTTTGAACCTTATTTTCAGTGTAGGATTAAACTTCATCGTTAGGATTTGAACTTCATGGTTCTGAAGATTATTTACAATGTCATGAAATCCTGTTCCTTTTTGTTTGCAGTTTGCGAGAAACCATCGTGAGATTTTTTATCAAAAAAAATTAATTATTTTATTAGGTATGTAACTTTTGCCAAAAAATTATAAACTTATCAAATATATCTTTTTGAGCGTCTATCTAAAATTAATACATATACGGCGATTTTGGAATCAATCTCATAACAATAGCTCAACATCTAATTTATTATACGTAAATGCTCAAATCTAGGTGGAGATTTTAGTATCATTTAGAATTTTTTCGCTCTTTGGTTGTATGTCATTAAAAACAAAATTGTTGTGGGCTTCCATATCCCCACACTATGATGTGCCAAGGAGATTTTCATGTATCGCACCATTTCCCAGTATGATCATACCCTGGTGTTGGAGATAATGTTGCAGAGAAATATTGCTCCCTACATGATAGCATCAAAGCCGTTTGTAGAAATCCTACTATATATTATTTACGAGGCCACAATCAAAGAAAACATGGCGGAGGGTTTTTTCATTTGTTTGGCAGAAAACAAAACCTAGGGGGGCAGCTGAACGGAGAACACTCTTCGAATGTGCAGTTTCTCTAACGTTGCGATCCTCTCCTGGTTCAAGTGCCAAACAAAGGCCTGTATGCGCCTTGGTGAGCCTTTGCTCCAACTTGCTGCCGTCACTGCATTGTCCTGCACATAAATATCCATAAATTATGTTAGACCTTATAAGCAGATCTTATCGTATAGACAGAATGCTCTCTGTTCGGTTGCCATTTTCAGTTGTCCTTCTCTTCTGGATGGATTACCTACATTGACTGACTCTAAGATAGGAATTAGTAATAATTCATAATCATATAATGGTCTACGCCAGTGCTAGAGCCAGGTCAGCTGATCACTTTGTGGTCCCCTTTTTTCAATGACTGTTTTGTTCTTATCTATTGAGATTGAGTATACTCGGTTAGAGAAATCGGTTGGACATCCCCAGACCGTCCGCATCAATCGCCAGGAGAGGGTATCCTCTCATTTTCTATTCGCCGTTGGAGATTGCTGCTGAACCAATATGTCGAGCACACCATCTTACATAAATCTTGTCACCATCTAGACTTTTGGCTAGTTGCAGTAATTGTTGTCTAGTCTCTATCTAATCCCTTCAATTCCAGGTAGAGGGACTGTAGTGTCTTACTGAGTAGCCCATCTTGTTCGGTTAAGATCTTTCAGAACCATTTTTCGAGCAAAGCCAAGTTGAATAACTCTAGGTTTTTAATCCCTAACTTGCCTTGACTTACTTATGGACAGGGAGATCCCACTTAATCCAGTGTATAGGTTGGAATCCTAAGATGTTCACCCTCATGATAATTTTGATTGAATTCTTCGTATGGTGGCAATTAATTACTTTGGTGCTTTAAATGTGGGTAGGTAATATGTTTCAATTCCTGTAAGAATGGGGTTATGAACGATATTCTATCCCCGAATGCGAGGTATGAATTTTCCCAACTCTTGATTTTTTTTTTGAATTTTTTCTCTCACCCCTCGCCATGTGGTTGTTCTCCCTGGGTTAGCACCCAAGGGCTGACCAAGATAACATTGTGGTAGTTTGGTTATGAGCAAGTTCAGATAGCTAACATAGGCGTGCAAATTAGGTTCGGGGATGTTTATCCCCTTGATAATGGTTTTTGAAAAATTTACTTTGAGTCTTGATGACATTTCAAAGAGTCTCAAAATGCCTTTTTATCACTTGCGTGTTTTCTATCGATCTGTTGCATAAGAAGAAAGTATCATCGGCATACTGTAGATGCGTCATAACTAATTTGTTCTTTCATATGTACAAGGGGCTCCATTTGCCCAAAGTAGTTGCCTAATCAATCAAAAGATGTAGACCTTCTATGGCTATAACAATAGAGAAATGGCAAAAGGGGGGTCGCCCTACTTGAGTCCCTTCTCAAGTGCAAAATCCCCTGATGGGTTGTCATTAACGAGAACTGTGCCAGTAGCTGTAGTTACGCACTCTATAATCCAATGAAAAATGAAAGAGTTCTCAGTTGGTCAACATATTTAGGTCGGGAGAGCGTCTCGGGATAAGATTAAGGCCAACAAATGGTAAGAAAACCTTGTTCATACTAGAATGTATGCTTGTTTTACTTATCTAATAAATCATATTTTTATTAGTGATTATTTTGTATTCTTTAAGTTACTTATTGATTATTTATTTTAATTCAATAGTATATATTAGTAGTATTTTTGGTAAGGATATTAAAAAATAAATAAAAATAGTTAAAAAGAAATTATAAGAACAATAATATTAAAATAATAAAATACTGGAAGAGAGAAAAAAATTCCAGATATGGTTGTGCAAATTGGTGGAAAGTTACGGAGAGGGAAAATATTAGTGTGTTGTGGTGTGACAAATTAATAAAAATAAGGAGGAGAGATTGTGAAAATTTACACATGGCCGTGGATAACCTTATGGGCCTAAAATCGTGAAAAACTGAGTGTATTTTCGTACTCAATTTGTGAATTGTAATCTGGTGGTAAATGACATACCCTTCGTCTTCGACAATCATATTATACAAGATTATGCAAGCCGTCATTACTTCTTTTATCTGAGATCTATACCATGAGCATGTTGGCCTACTAATGATCTATAACTGACATTGGAGAAATGCCAAAAGTGCACTCTATATCCATTCGCACGCTCTCTTGTTGTGTTGCAAACAATCGATCTTGTGATCGGCGTGGGGCCTTTGTAGAGAGCCAATGCTTCATTGTACTAGTTGGCACTGGTGAAGCCACTACGCTATCTATGGCCCACATTAATCCAATAGCTCTCAAACTTGAAGGAAGTGGAAGAAATGGACATTTCTTCCTTATGGAATTAAATTCCCCGTGCGTTCCTCTCCCACGCTTCTCATTGTAGTGTGCATACATTCGCTTGTTGAGAGTTTTTGCGCTTTGTGGATTTTCCACCATGAAATCGCAGGATATATTGAGCCAAGTAGAAACTACTTGTTCCTCTTCAATATTAGTCCACCGTGGGAGAGTGGAAGAGGAACCTGAATTAGCATCCATTGGAGGAAAAGGAAGAATAGAATAATGATATTTTTTGGGTAAAATTAAATTTATATTAAGTGCACAAATGTGCTCGTTTTTATTTACAACTATGACTTCCTAATCGACTCCTACATAATCACTATTTCTTACATCCGAAATTAGATCGCATTGTATAGATCGGGTCTTGGCTCCAATTAGAAAAGCTAAACCCATGCCTTGAACCGTATGCTAAGATGCATAACCAGATCTGGCGCTTGAGTTCTTCTGGTGAGTTGAATAGGCAAAATTCCTTCCCTTAAACTAATGCATTTCACGTCTTCCATACAACATGAATTGCCATAGTGATTGCCAGAATTCCTTTCGTCCGGGATTCACTTGGAGCCCATTGTGCATCAGGAGGTGTTGGCCTGGGTCAAAGTGACCTAGGGGTGTCAAACGATGGTTGCGATAGAGGATAACGGTTATTCGCTACTACCACCATTACGATAACGGATGGGTGGCAAACTCCATCAACGCCACTGTCACCTATTACCCCACTGCCGCTACCTCCGCAGTGATAGTGGTGACGGTAACGAAGCACCCGTTGTCACCGCTACCACCGTTAGTTTAAAGAAAAATTAAAACTAAAAGTTTTTAGGTAAATTACAATTTACCTAAATTACAAAAAAAAATATCTAATTATGAGTCTGTTAACTAAATTACAATTTTCCTAAATTACAAAATATAACCTAATTAAGAATTCATTTAATTAGGAATGTGCTTTTTTTTTTTTTTGAAAAGCCAAATATAATATATTTATGGTATAAAATGTACATAGAAGAGGAAAACAAAAGGCAAAACAAAAAATAAAAAGGCAGAGAGCCTAAAATGTGAAATCAGCTGTGGATTCCCTGATCAGTAGTGTTATATCATGCCCTTCCAACTACTCTCCAGTATAGCTAAAGGTGAGCTGGTACGTGACTCCCCTAACCTCATGAATGCACCAGCATCTCCGCATTCAGTTCATCGTCATTCTCAGCTCTTCACCAATCCTGGATATCATGACTATCAACTTATCAATATCCCCATTTTTGGGTTATTGGTACATAGCTTCTTCCAGTTTGGCAAGCTATCCCTGTAATGTATGGAGATATAACCGGTTGGGCAAATATAACAAAACACTTTCAAGCAAAACAAACAACCTCCTTCAAAGTCTAGACTCAATGCCTCTGCGTTAACAGTCTCAAATCATTTTCCTTCAGGATGATTTGCCCCTTTTGGTGCTCCCTTTGATACTACAAGAAGTTGCTGGGGCTTCTTTCTCAATCGAGATCATGGACTATCGCCCGGCTCTCGAGTTTTAGAAACTGTTGATATCTTTCCACTCTCAACATCACTCCATAATCTTGTTTCATTTGACTTCTGATCACATTGGTCAGGTCTTTCCAGACATTAACTTTTGCATGTAATGTGCCCTGTTTCATTTGACTTCTGATCACATTGGTCAGGTCTTTCCATACATTAACTTTTGCATGTGATGTGCCCTGATTACATTTCATGGATTGTAGCGGTGGAAAAATACATTCTGCTCCTTCTATATTCACAACAGGGCTAGTGTTATCCACACCACACCAAAAAATGGTAGCCTTTCCATATGATGCCATCGGGCGTTACCCTAACCTGTACCGAAAGGACAAAGATGTGTAATAAGTAGATTCCTGTTAAGTTTTAAAACTTACAGTTTGGCTTCAATATCCTCCATGACTGTCTGTCCCACGATTTCTGTCCCTAACCTGTACCAAAGTGAGGAGAAATGTAATAAGTAGGCTCATGTTAAAATACCATCTACTTACACCCTAGATTTAAAATCTGCCATGATTTCCAGTCAGTGATACTTTGTCTGCAGCAACCTGTGAAAATATGAAATCAATTCAAATAACAATGTTAGCTCAGTTCCCCCACAGCTGATGTTCTGACTGTTTATTTAGAAGACAGACAAGATTGAGGTAGCTGCAACCAATCAGTAAAACTGAAAGGAAAATGAATTTCTTTTTTTCTAGCTCTTATCCAATGCCA
>JAOWBN010200407.1:0-26887 GCA_028565015.1 Pinguicula moranensis | reverse complement strand
GTTGAATTACATACAAGCGAATCATTGCTCGAATCCATTGGAGATCTCGCAGTTTGAAGTCACATTTTCCCCAGCTATCTGTCCACTAATTTCCGGTCAGTGGATAAACAAAAGAAAGAAACGAAAAGCTAGCGTCTTGCGTGTATGGGTACGGCTGTCATGGCCGGAGCTTGTTGTATTTTCAATTTCAGTATAGAGCATTGACGATGATGAATCATCATGTGTTATGATGGGCTAATGGGAGTCAATTGTTTGAATATAACGTCTCTATGATGCTTGGCCATTCAGAAACCAGCAACAATATCATTTTGGAGCACACTTACAGTAGTTTGCTTTGCTCGATGATTACACATACAAACAAGATGTGATGTGATATGAATTATGATACACCTGAACGGTCCATATTTATTTAGTTCTTGGACAACTTCTTGTCAAAAGTAGATCATCTATCTTGGTTATTAATAGTTGAAAAAGTCATTTTCTCTCTGTTTGTTTTCTGTTTTTAAGCTAGAATTTGCACCATGGACGGCCTCGGGTACTCTCGCATGGGAAATTCAGCTCAAAGCCTTTCCAGAAGATGCACTGCACTCCCGGAGGCCGATCCGCTGGCTACTACTTTGTCATCTCTTCATTCTTCAATGATTTCTAGATTAGGCCAGTCACATGTAGGTAGGTATTAGGAGTACCTACAATAAAAAAACTAACGTTAGCTTAAGCGGAAATGAAATGTATCAGACACTCTCTGAAAAATAGTAATAGATTTGCAGGCAGGCTCAATTATAAGACATCATCTGGTATTGCTCACTTCAATCACAGCTTTAAAAGCTCATGACATGTCTTGAGGAATATATTTTAAGGTCTCCGTTTGGGGTAAGTTTGTTGACGAATTTTTTAACCGATGATTTGACAGCCAATTCGTTCAAATTAGGCCGAAATTTAATATTTCCTCTACTTGCCGTGCCGTAGTAGCCCTCCACATATGGACACTGTATTGAGTTGAACGAAATTAATATACATTAATATACGTATATACGCACACATACAACAACAACAATAATTTAATGCTGACCATCACCACAGGTCAAAAAGAGGAAGACACGAAACTCAAGTGTTTGCTTACTAAGCCCAGGCTGCAAGAGAAGACATCACGAGAGCCCCGAAGAAGAGAGCAAAATAAGACACAACTTGGAGCCTCACATTGCAACTCATTCTCTTGCTCAGGAAATCCGCAGCAATCAGATCAACTAGAGCCATGTAAACAAGAATTCCAGCAGATATGGAATCCAATATGCCCTCAACAATTAGAGCTCTTGGGCTATTAGCATTGTAAACAGAAGAAATACCGATGCCAAAAGCAATACCAAAAGGGGTGGTTAAGGCAAAGAAGCAAGCCATCAAAGTAGAATGGAGGGTTCGAAATTGGGCCTGTGAGATGCAGCCACCAAGAGCAAAACCTTCAAAGAGCTGATGGAATGATAGGGCTCCCAGCAGGGGGCCTATTGTGCATGGGCTCTGTGAAACTCCGAGCGACAGACCGATAATCACAGAGTGGGAAACGATTCCAAGTTCCAGAACCTGTATAGAATTCAAGCTGGATCCATGAATCCATGATTTGGCTTTAATAGGTCAATACCAGTACTCACACTCATGACTTATTAAGCAAGCTCTTGCACAAACACCTCCATAGACCACCAATCCGTAAATTCATTATTTCACTATGCAAGAACCGTCCATTACACATGAATATAAATGTCGCAGTGATGGGAAGTGAAGAAACTTGTAATTTCATATCAAGTGAGCTTTCAATCACTGCATGAACCCAACATCTAAGTGTTAAAAAAAATCATGCTCTATAAATTTTCTTTTTGAACTCTTTCGATCCCATCAAACCTAATAATAACTTCCCAGAAATGAACTTAATTGTTCTTGAAATCTCATCAGAAACTAAGACAGTCAAAACCAATTACTGAATAAACTGGCCAAATGAAACGAAGTTTAACAGAGAAATATAGTATATAAGAACTTTACCTGTGAAACAACAATGTGCCTGACATTGCTTTCTTCGTCCCCGACACCAATCCCATGAGAGTGAGAGTGGGAGTGGGAGTGGGAGTGATCGAGTAATTCCTCCTGCAAATGCCCTTTGCAAGCCCCCTGTTCTTGTGAATGGTTATGACTATGATGTGCCGCGTGTGCATGCATACCCACTATGTGCATGGCACCTCCTTCCTCTTCGCCAAACACTTTGCCATTGTACCCGGTTGTTTCCTGTGGAACTATTCCTGATTCAGACTGGATGTCTACTGAATCAGCACAAACAATTTGTTTCAGTTGTTTCTCCTGTTTCCTCTCATAGTACTGTGTCCCGACAAAATCAGCCAGCAATGTGGCCAAAGCTGCCATCATTGCAATGAACCCTGAAAATGGGAAGCTTGACCATGGAAATTTGGGTAGACATGAGTCGGTTAGAGCTGATGTACCATCAGGTAGCATGTGGACAAAGCCAGTAGCTAGAATGACACCAGCAGCAAATGCTTTGGCAGCGACAAAGAGATTGGAGTCAGCCCTAAGGAAACGGCGCTTCTTCCCAACTAACGGAATGGCCACACCACAGACTCCAGCAACAAGGATTGTACAGATAGCAATCAGTTTAAGGGTGAGTGCAAAGGAGTCGTCCCCGCACCTCTCAAGTTCTTCATCATGCACCACACATGCAGAATTCGATATGGATTTAGATAAATGGTGCAGAAAACCTATTTAGACCACAAAATGAGGCAGAAACCACTGAATTAGATTGGCAAAAGTTTTACGGGATAGCAATGCCCAATAGAGACGAAGAAAAAAAAATCCAACAACAAAGCTTTAGGCCCAAAAAGAAGTAACTACATGTAAACATTACTTGTAATGAAATTTGCGGAGTAAACATCATAAAAAAGGATTTCCCATGGAAGGCAAAACACAATTATCTTTTTTCAGTTGATGATTGGAAGAGAAAGCAATTCAATCAAGAATAAAACTTTAAACTCGCCTGGAAAACTGAAAATGAACAGCAAACAGGAAAACACGATAAATCTGGAGACTTATCAACAAAAATAAAATGAAGCTGGAGTTCCATAGCAGCAGAAATTTGAATTTTTTTTCCCCAATCAGGGATGATCCAAAACTATATTCACTGTTCAACCTATCAATACAAAGATTTTGGTGCAAGTTTTCTCTCAAACTATATTCAGTGTCCAACCTAGCAAACCAAAGATTTTGTTGCAAGTTTTGTCCCATATTAGTACGAAACTGAAAATTCAATAATTCTGTTTTCTCGATGTATCCACAATTCCGACCAATGGTCATTCATTGGTTCTTTACCAGAAGAATTCCGATTGCTCTCTCCATATTTTTCCCAAAACGCCGGCAACAGATCCTGCACCACAGTTCAAACCCCTCAATCAGAATACTCGATACCCCCAATCCCCATAAATTGAAATTGATAGCTGTGCATGATAGTCGACTGAAAATGAAGACCTTCAAAATTGACATCTCCAGCAGGTGAATATTGTCTAAATTTCGAAGCAAAACCCGCGCCCTTCCTTAAACGACAGGCTATACGCGACGATCGGCAAGCACCAAGCAATCAAATCGAAGATTTCGGTGTAGTCCCGATTGCATGACATGGAACGATAGGTTGATAGATTGATTATTGTCGTTACGTTCTGTATATATGTCGAGAGGAATTGATAGAATGTCGACATTGTTGGAAAGGTCAGAGCAATGAACCCCGTGGAGAGGCCTGCGTTTGAAGAGAATCGGCTAGATGTCGACATCGTAAAGGGGAACTAGAGAAGCGTGTAGTGTTGCAGTCCTATTTTATTCGTGCATTTTGTCAATAAGCTGAGAGATTGTAAGGGGACTCTGGTAGCGTGATGAACTGAGAGAATAAACCAAACGCGAAATTCGATGAAATTGTAGCGTTGTTTGGTTCATCTACTCAATTATCTTAACCCTGATAAGTTGTTTTGTGAATATTTATATTTAGATAATAAAAAAATAAATTATTCTAAAAAATTTATTAAAAAAATATATCATATTATCAGTACTCCTTTCATTAATCAGTTTGATGAGAATAAACCTATCTAGCGTGTATGTCAAGTTTTTACTTATTCTCTCTGGTGGTTAAACTTAAAGTCTTCCATTCCTAGCATAAACAATGTTCTTTCGAGTAGTCTCCTATCACTTTTATTGATTGCCAAAAGCATTTTCTCTAATTCCGTCACCATTCTTCTTGACATTTGCAGGTTCCTCACGGAATATATTTCCCAGATCACCGAAATAACATATAGAATTTTGTCTCGATTTTGACGTCAATGAGGAGGAGGTGCCGGGTGCGGTGCGGCTCATGACTTCACTATGATCTTATTTTTATAAGTATCTTTTTATTTATTCCTATTCATTGATTTGCTTGGTATAACAATGTCGACACTCTTCTCAACTAAACAGTGATGTCGACACCGTGCTCAAATAATTAGTATTGCGAATTGGTTCTGCTATAATTTGGTATTAACGGATGCGAAATGCTTCCTGCGTCTATGGGGGCCGGGCCAAAGCTTTCAATTTTCATCACTCCTTCCTGTGGTGTTCCCCTTGGCCCTTCCCATTCCAACTTTTCCTAATAAGCTTTATTGGGCCAGAAAGGTAGTAAATGAATTAGTCCAAGTCCAAGATATATATTTTGAATGGGCCTTAACCTTATGTCGTCGTTTCGGTCCACTTCGGTCTTCGAGCCTTTCTTGACTCGCTCTTCTGTTTTGTCCATTTATTTAGAGCAATCTCCCGTTCCAGAAATCGACACGTCTTCCCTTCGGCCTTCCCGTTCAAATAGCCAAGCAAAAGTCGCTCGGTACGTCCAAAATAATCAAAAGAGTGCCTTGTTTCTTTTTCTCTCTCAGTAGTCTGTAATCTGTATTGTATCTTTCTTTTGGCTACCCACCAAACCATAGCATAAAAATAATATGAAATAAGATCACTTACCCACAGGCCACAACCATAATAACATCACCCTTTTGGTTTGGATTTCTACCCCCATCAATCAAACCCTCTCTCATTCTTGTCCTTTCTCCTCTCCCATTTTTCTCTTGAACAAAAACTCCCACTGGAAATTCTGCACTATGTTTGAAGAATCTGCATCTGAAATACCTTCTTCAATATGGGAATCCATACACAGATGGTTCACTCCCACTGTTCTATTTATCCTACTCAATCTCATGATAGCCACTATTGCTTTCACCTCAGTCAGAGCAAACCAAAAACGACAACACAGCAAACACAAAACGCAAAGTAACTCACAAAACCAGCCCTCAGTTCTACAGCGCATCAAATCCATAAACTTCTATTCTCAATACAGATCTCAAGAACCACAGAATCTGTCTCTTAGGCACAAGCAAAACCCAGATTCGGACAGCATATTCAGTATGGAGACGCATTCGAACTACATTTTCCAAGATATGTCTCAAGAGCAACTCCAAACCCATACTCAGATTCAAAACATCTACCACGAGCAGAACTCCGACGGAACTCAATCCCCTCTGGTCCAGGAAGAAAAGGATGCCGACTCTGACGATTTCCAAGGCCCTACGGAAGAAAATGCTGAACATAATGGGCATGGTATCAACGAAGTTTACAGTCAGCAAATAGAGAGTCACTTTGACAGGAGCAAATCAGAAACCATACCAGCTTCCGGTGACATTCAGTCAAAACTTTCTGCAAAAATGAGGAAGTGGTCGAGCTTGAAGTCAGAATTCGGACATTCTGAATATGAGGACGCCGTGGAGGCGCGTCGTCCGGCGACTATGAGAGAGAAGAGGAGTGCTAAAGCGACCTACAGTGACGAAGAGGTGGATGCGAAGGCTGACGATTTCATCTACAAATTTAAGCAACAGCTGAAGCTTCAGAGGATGGATTCGATTATTAGGTACGACAAAGAGGCGATCTAGAAAGGGGATTTGAGGGGGGCATTGTTGACATTCCTCAATTTGGAAGGGTGCTTTTGTGATTTCCGCTTTTTTGGGGGGTGGGGTGATGATGTCGGATTGTCGGTTCGGTGGGTGTGTTGAGTAAATGGTAGAGATGATGTGGTTAGTGTGACGGTACGTTGGTTGATAGGATAGGATGCAAGCTTTGGGTCATATTATTCGTCTTATCCTTTGGGAGGGACATTTTGGTCATTTTATTCCGATGGTGGAAGTGGAATGATACCAAAAAGAAAAATGGGTAATTGATTTGGTGCTCCTGCTCTGCGTATTGTTTAAGTTTTATTTTTTTACCACAAGTCAGTCATGACTTGTACCATCATGCCATTATGAGTTTTCTTGTTTCGCTATACACGTGATGTGGGCGATGGGCATTTTGGTCCATGTTATTCTGTACAGCAACTGCCCATTACCCAACTTCAAAGAAGACAAATGGAGTGACTTATTTATAATTTCCACAAATGACACCAACTCTGGCTGGCGGATTATTGATTTAAAAAATAAGATGCTTTGGGGTGGATGGGCAGAGCAGATCGGTCACGGTCCGAAACCATGGTGGAGTGGAAAAAAACAAATCCCATAATCTTTTTTTATCCCCGGGATCTGCCACTGGTCACAGAGCCGGACTTGTTGGTAGTAAGACTGACAGCTGTAATTTGAAAAACTAATAGATCTTATTTTTTTAAAACAAAATTTTAATATTTTTTTTATTATTTTAATAAATTTTTTACAACCACTCACGCATAAAAACTAATATTTTTTACATCCCTGAAAAAAAATCTAGGTTCGGCCCTACCCCTTGTCCGAACTCAAATATACAAGAGACATGTACTTCCACAAAATATCTTCCAAGGAAAAGCAAATTAAAACAAAACAAAACCAAACAAAAGAAGTGACCATACCATACCAAACAAAAGAGAATACAAAAGAAAAAGGGAAAAAAATCCACAAACGGAGAAACCTCAGTGCTGCACAAGACAACCATCAACCAAATACATTGAGCTACAGCATATAAACAGATTCGTAGACTTTTGTGGATGAGTCACATTTATGTTTGACAAGTATAGTAGGTGTTGGTGGAACATTCCTGAAAAATCGACAAGATTAGTAACAATTCGAATTGACAAAATAAAAAATAGCAGATTTAAACAGGAAATAGATATTGGAAAAAAAAATATATTATTTGTATGTTGAATATAACTTCTGTATATTCCGACAAAATCATTAATACATAGTTTCACTTGCAAAAATCATGAAGTGTTGTTAAATTGTTCCTAACCTGAACATACTTTTCTTATTGTTAGAATATATTTATTTATGTTCATTCCTTATGTTGTTATTAGCATATCTAATCATTTCAACACTTACAGAAAATATTTAACATGTCTCAGATTCAATTGGCGGGCATTTACTTACATAAGATATGAAATTTGGAGACTCAGTGGTAAGTAACCCCATCATAGAGGTTTTGTAGTTGACTGATCATTATTATATATTGTATTTGATATTTATCAAACTTTTTACTTATCTAATTTTCATTTTGTAGCCAAAATAGATATTTATGTAATTGTGAATTCTATCTGGCCCATGTCTAAGCAAAGTCGTTTACCTTTCCCTGACCATGCACACAGAATGAATAATTGTTCTGATATGATTCATGTGGATGTTTAGGGCCCTTATAAGCTTCAATTTGTTACACTGTGCCAATATTTTTTAACAATTGTGGATGATCATAGCAGTGCCAATGGACTTAATTGTTCAAGTACAAAGATCAAGTTCATGGACTGCTTAAAAATTTCTTGTTGATGATTTAAACACAGTAAAGTAAGAAGGTGAAGATGGTTATAACTCATAATGGGACGGAATTCCTAAACATTACATGTTTGCAGATGTTTCAGAACATAGGATTATACATCAGCACAGTTATCCTTACACACTGCACCCAAATGGACTGGTGGAACACAAGAATAAAACTTTATTACAAGTGACTAGGGCGTTGTTATTCCAAGCAAAGATGTTAAAGAAATTTTGGGGTGAAGGCAGTGCTTACAGCTACTCATAATGGCAATCACTTTTGAGGTACTACATGGAACTGCACCGATCTGCACAGTTTGAAGATATTCGAGTGTATGTGTTTTGTTTTAGATCTCAGGCCTATCAAGGACAAATTTGATAAGAGAGCTTTAAAAGGAGTATTTGTGGGTTATCCTTCGAGGCAAAAAGGATACATAGTATTCATTCCTGAACTCATGACAATTTTTTTATTACCTCTACTTTTGATGATTCTGTTCCACTACCTAAATGTGCACCATTGGTAGATGATGATGATGATTGTTCATCTTTCTTAGTACCAGCTTTACACACGGGGATCTCAGAACCATCAGATATACTAACAAACACAGAAGTAATTCTAGAACTTTTAAATGATCCACAAGGACAGCATAGCATATTACAACTTGATTCAGTATTACCAACTTCTGTCCTGAGATTTTTGATCTTTTTGAGCCACACCTCAGACGAAGCTCAAGGCAACTCACTACTCCTTGTATGAAAGACTTCCAAGTATTTGCTTCCAGTTAGAGTGATCCTACTAAACTATACATGCAGAGCCCATCAGATTCTAACTATTGGTTCTCAAGTCAGCACTGTGCTTTCACAGCTAACATCTCCACTTTGGTGAAACCAAAGCATTACAATCAAACAAAGAATGATGCAAAATGGATTTCAGCTATGAAACAAGAGTTACTAGCCTTATAAGAAAACAGAACTTGGGAGTTAACCACACTTCCTGAAGGAAAGAAAGCTATTGGCTCAAAATGGGTATACCGCATGAAATGCAAACATGGTGAAACTGTGAATAGGTACAAGCTAGGCTTTGTTGCAAAGGGGTATACACAAGTGGAAGGAGAAGATTTCTCTGAGAATTTTAGTCCAGTGGTCACTATTTTGATCTTCTTTGCCCTTGCAACATCTAGAAACTGGTGCATTCACCAATTAGATGTGAACAATGCATTTTTGCACGGTACCCTTGATAAAGAAGTTTATATGTACCCTCCTAGGTTTACATAAAAGCCAAAACAGGACATGTTTGCCATCTTTTGAAGTCTTTGTATGGCTTAAAACAAGCGTCCAGACAATAAAGCTTGGAGTTCACAAGTCGTCTGCATAGTTATGGATTTAACCAATCATACCATGATCCATGTCTTTTCTCATTATCCACCTTTGCTCATCAGCTATATCTGATTGTTTATGTTGATGATGTGTTCATTACTGGAATTTCAATTGATGAAATGTGCAAGGTGAAGACTTATCTTGACGAGGAGTTCACCATCAAGGATTTGGTGGAGGCAAAGTATTTCTTAGCATGGAAATTGCAAGATCATCTTTGGGCATATAAGTAAGTCAGCGCAAGTATACATGGGATTTGCTGGCTGATACATGGCATCTTACCTGAAAGTGTACATTGACTCCACTGTCGAATGATCTGAAATTCTCTGCCATAGATCAAGATGAATCATCACTATACCATAATCCAGATAAATAACATAGGGTGGTTGGAAGGTTGCTCTATCTCAATTATACTCGGTCAGGCCTCACGTACGCCATTCAGCAGCTGAGCCAATTTGTCCATCAGCCTCATGACTCCCACTAGAACGTTGTTCTACATGTTCTCAAGTACCTTTCAGGGAATCAATCTCTTGGACTTTTCTATTCAAGTACACTTTCAACAATTTTAACTGCGTATAGTGATGCCGATTAGGGGAGTTGTAAATCTACTCGGCATTCTTTAACTGGTTATTGCATTTTTTTGGGATCCAGACTCATTTCTTTGTAGACCAAGAAATAGGCTACCATTTCCTGTTCATCAGCGGAGGCCGAATACCGTGTTCTGGCCATGGCAGTGAAGGAGTTTGTAGTGGATTGTGTATATGCTCTTTGATTTTCATATACCTCCAACGTTGCCTATATCCTTCTGGTGTGACAATCATGATGCCTTGGGTATCACCGCTAATCCTGTGTTTCATGAACGGACGAAACACATAAAGATTGACTACCATGTGGTAAGGGATTTCTTCAAATTTGGTCTCATCAATCCTCAACATATTTCTTCTGCTAACCAGCTAGTGGATGTGTTCACTAAAGCCCTTCCCACTGCTAGTTTTTGGTCCCTTTTGTGCAAGATGAGCTTTTGAAATGTTCATCTTGAGAAGGGATGTTGAAGTTTAAACGTTAACCTGAGTAGTGTAAAGAAATTGCATCTACATTCAGTTGCATACTGGCCAACTCATCTGATGCATTAGTTGA
This sequence comes from Pinguicula moranensis, assembly GCA_028565015.1. NCBI lineage: Eukaryota > Viridiplantae > Streptophyta > Magnoliopsida > Lamiales > Lentibulariaceae > Pinguicula > Pinguicula moranensis. Next base: position 16,565 of record JAOWBN010200407.1, on the reverse strand, counting down.
AGGAGTTGTGAAGAAAGCACATTTCTTGGAGAAAGTCTTGTGGATAAAGAGATAAACGTGGGAAATCAAAACACGCGTTTATTAGTTTCAAGAAGACATGTGTTGGATCATGGATGAAGAGATCTAAATCTGATCAAACGGTTCTATTTGTATAGCAGCTTTGAGTCGTAGTTGATACGTTTTAGTTAGTATAAATACATTTTTGTGGTGGTTGATAAATTAAGTGAGTTAGTTGTAAATTTCTATGAAAGGAATGGTTGAAAGTTTATGAGAAAAACATGGCATTTTCTCATCGAATGTGTTCGTTGATCTTTGATGCTATTGTGCAAAATCACTTCAATTTGTTTGTTTCAATCGTTCGAAAATATATTGGGCAGATCAATGATTCTATGAAGTTTGATAGCATAGTTTTCATTTAATCTAACTATTTATAATAAAGAAATAACATAGCAAAGTTTGATAACATAGTTATAACTCAAATAAATTATGGTTAATAAATAATTTGATTAAGATTCTCTTCCCGGTAACGAACATTGATTATTATTATTTTTAAAAAAAAATTATTGATATTTTATAAAAAAAAATTACAAATTTTGACATGTATCCTTTTTCTTATTTGCATGTGGCATCTAACCATAAGGAGGTCCAAATTTTAATTTCTAAGGCGGTAAGAATATTTTAAGTCTTAGGCCCTGTTTTGCGCAGCCTTCTAAAAATTATAATCCAATTATAAGCACCTTCCCGCCAAAAAATAACTCTTCATTTTTTCAAAAAAAGTTCTTATAATCCAATTATAAGCATAAGAGGGTCTGCGCAAAATACCCCCTTAGTGGTGTTGACACTATCATTTGCCCCAGCAATCCACATCTTGAAGACATCCTAAGCCCCATACATAAAGACAAACAATCCTGACAAACTGCCACATGAAGAAAAACAATTTAGACAAGCTGTAGCAGTCAATCCAGTCATTGAAGAGGATACTGCAGACAAAAACAATGCTCCCACACTTACCAAGAGTCACATGGGCAATCAATGTGATAGCCAACAATCTACCAACAAAGTCCACCAAGCGTACAATCAAAGTTCACAAACAAGATTGAGCATTAAATAAGCAAGATCTTGTAATGACTAGATGAGAACTTTGTTCTATAAAACAAAATGTAATCAGCAAAAACAAGATGCAAGAAAGAAATAAGCAGTTTACCTTCATGTCTTCTTCTTTAGGTTGAATTTTCCTCAACCAAGCTTGAATCCAAGCTTGGTTGCCAATGTGAAACGTCTTCACCTCTCACTGGACGGAAGAAGGTTGTCTGGGAATTAAATGACTCTGGGGGTAGATGCAACTCCAATAAATCTTATCAATGTTTATTCTACTGGCACTTTGCGAGACAAAAGAAAACTTTGGGCTATTTCAAAATCCAGAATCAGAAATGATCCCTTGCTTAACTAGTGTGTGGTGGGAGATTTCAATGCTATCCGGAATGTTGTTGAACGGTGAAGCAATGCTTTATCACCTTGTGTAGAAATGGTAGACTTCAACAACTTTATAATGGAAACTGTGCTTATTGATCTGCCCCTTCAGCGGATAAGATATACATGCATATCTAGAGGAGGACTTAGCTGTAGCAGAATCGATAGATTCCTTCTATCAGTTACTTGGATGGCGCCATGGCCTGATTTGTATAAAATAGGCCTTGATCAAATGTTGTCTGATCACAAACCATTATTATTTAAAGCAGAGACTACTAATTGGGGCCCAAAAGTTTTTAGGACTCTTAATTGCTGGGAGAAAGTAGAAGGTTTTGCATACTTTGTCAAAGCCGAATGGAGGGTCTTAGCAGTGGAAGGACGAAGAAGTTATGTACTTTGTGAAAAGCTGAAGCAACCAAGGCCCAAACTAAAAGATTGGAACACAAATGTTTTTGGCCTAGTGGAACAAAAGTTGGAAAGGTTGCGTGGTGAACTTACTACCTTAGACCAATTTGCTGAACAAGTGACCTTAACTGAGGCTCAAGCTGCTGAAAGACAGCAGACTTGGACCCTGCCACATCAAGCATTGCAAGCTAAGGAATCTATGGTGCTTCAAAAATCTAGATCCAAGAAAGTGGCAGCAATAATCGGTACTTTCATTCAAAAATCAAAGGTAACTGGTACAAAGATCAAATCAGTGGCGTATGTGGATAGAGGATGTAAAGGAAATCAAAAATGGTATAACAGAATATTTCTCATCTCAATTCTCATGGGAGCGCCCAACTTTGGACCTACCTGCTTCAACAATTCTAACACCAGAAGATAATGCTTATCTTGTCTCTAGCTTATTTGAAGAGGAAATTAGAACAACGGTGTTCAGTTGCTCCCCATCCAAATGTCCTGATCCGGATGGATATAATTTTCATTTCATATAAGCGCACTAGAACACCTTGAAGAGTGATTTCATCTTATTCATCCAGGAATTTTACAGAAAAGGCCGACTATCTAAAGGTATGAATTCCACCTTTATATCTCTCATACGTAAGCATTATAGGCCTATATCATTAGTTCACTGTGGCTACATGATCCTGACAAAGTTGCTGGCTAATCGAATGAAAAAAGTCATGCACAAAATCATAGCACAAAACCAAACTGCTTTTCTGCAAGGCAGGCAGATTCTGGACGGTATTCTTGTTGCAAATGAGATCATTAATGAAGTAAAATGAAAAAAGAAACCTACCTTGCTACTAAAGTTAGACTTTGCCAAAGCATTTGACACAATTGATTGGGGTTTCTTATTGGCAATGTTACGAAAGATTGGCTTCTGCAATATTTGGACTGAATGGATTAAAGAATGTATATCCATTGCTCATGCCACTGTTTTAGTGAATGGTGGTAGTGCTGGCAAGTTCAAGACTCATCATGGATTGAGACAAGGGGACCCTCTTTCTCCCCTTTTGTTTCTTATTGATGTGGAAAGCTTAAGTATGCTGATAAACAAAGCAATTCAAAGGAGGAAACTTTCTGGTGTGAAGGCTGGAGGGATCCTTATCTCGCATCTGCATTACGCAGATGATACTTTGCTCTTTACTTCTGGAAGAATGAAAAACATCAAAACAATGAAGAGGGTGTTGAGAATCTTTGAACTTGTTTCCGGCTTATCAATTAATTTCCCAAAAAGCCGGTTATTCGGCATCAACATCTCTGAGGATAAGTTGTCCGTATATGCTGCTGATTTGCACTGCCAGCATGCCTCACTTCCTTTTATATACCCTGGCCTCCCACTTGGAGGAAATCCTAGAAGGACCAGAATGTGGGATCCAGTACAAGCAACCATCAAGAAGAGAATTTAAAACTGGGAGAACAAATTTCTAACATTTGAAGGAAGAGTCACTCTCCTAAAGTCGGTACTTTCAAGTCTACCTATATACTACCTCTTCATGTTTAAGGCACCAAAACAAGTGATCAAGTTGATTGAGAAGCTTATGAGTGCCTTCTTGTGGAAGAAGACACAGACGACTACCAAACCAATACACTGGATTTACTGGCAGGAATTATGTAAGGATACAGACATGGGGGGCTTGGGGATCAAAAAACTTGAATCAATGAATAAAACCTTACTTGCTAAGTGGTTGTGGCGGTTAAGGCAGAACTCTGAAGGCATATGGGGTGATTTAAACCGTGCAAAATACCTCAAGAAAAATGAGGATCAGAGTGACTGGTCCTTGGTCACTCTACCAGATTCAGTTTCTTTCTACTGGAAGGACATTTGGTCCATATCCAACCGAGCATGGTACAGTACTAGAGTTCACCTAGAGCTTAAAACATGGGATAAAACCTTATTTTGGATAACAAATTGGATCGGAGAGTGTTGCCTCTAGGGGTGTGCATTCGGAATTCCGATTTCCGAATTAAGGGTAATTTTCGAATTCCGAATTCTGAAAATAATTTCGGATCGGATCAAAAAATTTGAATTTTGAATCAGATCGAAATTTCTGAAAATTCCGAATAATTTCCGAATTTCGAATTCGGAATTCCGAATGAACACCCCTAGTTGCCTCGCACTGAAATTTGATCGGTTATACAAATTAAGTACACAACAAAATCTCAAGGTAGCCAATATACACCAAAGTCTTCAAGGTAGCCACTAATAGGAAGTTGTATGGAGGTCTATGTCGATGACATATTGGTGAAGAGTATAGAATCAGATAAACATCCCGAACATTTAAAAGCTTGTTTTCCTATTATTAGTAAGACTGGGTCAAAGTTTTTATTTTTTTTGGTTATTTCATTAAATGGAATCAAATGGAATACATAGATAGTTATGCCATTGTAGGATGGCCTTAAAAAGAAAATACAAAGTTCTTTTGCATTGGTTCTACATCAGGGTTTTTCTTGATGAAAACTCTGAGCACGTCGTAGGATAATTGGGGAGCATAGCCAGGGGCATCTTATCCATTCAGAAATGCTTGCACCTCTGTATTCCATTTTTACACTGAGATCCACATCCACAGGTTATACTTTATCCAATCCAGTTTTGAGGCGAATCCTGTCTCAGAGTCAAATCTGATTGAGTTGCATTCTCTTCAAAGACTCCAAATGACTGCATGCCATAATGCTTTCCATATTTCAGCTCCCATAGGCCATCTCATATGTTCCATGTGATGAACAAAATGATTTTGAATTCCATAATGCATTTTATAACAGAGATCAAACTATGAGTAAACTTTCGTCCACAACTCCACTGCGTTCTCATACTCTATGAATAAATACGAGATTGTTTCATGGGTTTCAGCACACATCACACATAGCTGTTCTCTTTGAGCAATTACTACTCCACGATTTAAAAGCTTATCAACAGTTGGGATTGTTTTCTTCTATAACAATCTCCAACATAAAAATTGAATGGTCTTAGGGGAAAGTTTGCACCAGATTTTTGAGAGATCTCCATTGACATTTACTGCATTTTCTTGTACCTTGTATACTGGTGACACTATAAAGGTACCTATCGAATTCCCCCATGAATCGCACAGTGATCATATTGATGGCCGACTGGAGAGGATTTTTTTCTCGCTTTTGCTATGTGGCCTGCTCTAAGGCGTTTTTGTGTGGCTTTGACTCCTTTGAGGTTCTAGCACGCGACTTTGAAGTAGCTTATGTAACTTGCCACGGGTTCTCCCGTTTGCTGGGTAACTTCCAATAAGGGGTGGAGAGCTCGAAGTTTTCTCTCTAGGCTTCACCACTCTGAGGTTGGGACTACTCATTTCCTAGTGTCAAGTTGGTGGAACGCTCTCCTGGTGTTGCTATCCTTTGGGGCCCCACGCAGGTTCCATTAGGGGCAGCGATGTCGGAAGTGGGTATGTCATCTTCGTTGAGTAGGGATGGTTTGGCGGCATCCTTCTTTCCTTCAGAATCACCTTCCCTATGGGGGAAGGCTTCCATTGTTTTTTTTTTTGAATCTCGTTCTCCGCATAGCAGTAGGTGTGTTCTTTGGTCTGGATGTTTTGGTCATCTTAAGTTTCGTATAAGGAAGAACTTCTCAATGGGTATGAGAAACATCACCAATGACGCGAGCCAATGATGAAGCCAAGAAAATATGTGAGAGTTGTGGGTGGGTGTTTCTCCAATCACTTGGTTTGCACTATACAACTCTCGGAGAGAAGAGACACGGAAGTAAGTAAGGATATGTTTGGTGGCAGGATTACAGTTGTCCTGGTTCGTGGATAACTCTGGGGTTTGTGTGATATTTGTTTTTTAGCCACCCGTTTGATAAGGGTATTACGGGATAACGCAAGGACAGGGTTTGGCCAGCTATGCTGTTTGGTAGCTATGGACAACCCAGTGACTATCCTACATCAATTTACTATTCAGTCTTCTATTACGATTATGCCCTCGAAATACATGATTTGTTGTAATTTATTTGATAGTCAGGGGTATTTTTGTAATTTCATCTGTCGGATAAGTGAGGGATTATGTAATCCACCCATATTTGGGCGGCCAAAAATTGTGACAGAAACACTGAGTTATCCCGGGCCCGGTTGGGCCAATATGCAATTCATCAGGCCCTAGGATAACTAGTGTGTGTGCACCAAACGCCGGGTAAAGTCGGATAACTCTCGGTTATCCGACATAATCCACCCAGAAACCTACTACCAAACGCAGCCTAAATCGCATACTCGACCTTTTCCCCGAGAATTGCTTCTTTTTTTCTCATTATCCAAACAACCTATTTATAAGAGATATACATAATGCATTGGTATTTTTCCAAAGATATGATGGTTAACCATACAACCCACTCGTGGGCGGTGGTCATTATTCATTATCTCTTATGTTGGTGGCTCGAGGCATATAAGCTTGTTAGTTGCACCCGTTAGTTCCTTATCAGAGGGATGCATGTGCCTACCTTGAAGTAACTCATCATTCATACGAGTCTGTTCCCCTCGGACCCATGTGCTAGAGGCACGAGGTGGAACCTTAAGGGTGCAATCTGTCTTTGAAATGACCCGAGACTTGGAGAATTTCCTATATCCTCTAGGATGCAAAATTGACCAGCTACTTAATAGACTTTTACCTACCTTTTTTGACCCACATCAATGTCTGAGATACTCCATCCAATGGCAGCTTTGTGTTCGACAAGAACTTCAACAACCTTAGATTCCTACAAGGTGGTTAGGCTAGAAGAAATAATGATATGGTGGGAATCACTTTCTCCCAAAAAGACACACTTAAGGTTGTAAATAAACTTCTTGAACTAGAGAGTTAATGCAGTCAATTGAGTTAAAATATCATGTATATAAAGTTGATGGGCCAACAACTTTGATCTCAATGATGAGTTGGTTCTGCACCAACTAATCATGCATGTTATAGCTTACTTTTATTTGATTCTGTGTGTTTTCTTGTGTTCACTTCACTTGTTTTGCTATGTCTTATATTTTAGGGGGCCCTTGGTGTGAATTGTGCAAAATGGAGAAGAAATCAGCTTCAAACAATCAAAAAAGAGGGAAAAAATAGTCTGCTAGCTTCCAATCAATCGAGCATAACACTTTGGCATTATCTAAATGATGTAATTCAAAAATTCTCTAGAAGACTTCAAGAGATTTCCAACGGTTCACCCCCCCTCTAGAACCTAGACTTCAAGATGATATCTTGCCATTGAGGCAATTATCATCAAGGAGGAGATGCCGACATAATAAACCAAATTACCAATAATAGCGATTCAGCTCAAAAGATGATGCGATCAAAACCGGGCAAGTAACAAAGTGTAAGGTCATGGAAAAATGCCGAGATCTCAGTCATGGTGTTGAATGCACACTCTAAATATTTACTTAAACCCAAAAGCAAATGTCCCTCGGAGTCACGAAGAATATCGCCACATCCACTAAAGGAAGAAAAGGCTGAACAATCAATTTTTAATTTTAGTCAATCAGAGGGATTCCAAGAAAATAGCCACAAGGCGCTTCAATGTAACATGTTTTACATGTATCTGTCAATGATATAACGTAGTCAATATGAGTATGGAGGAGCATAGAGACCAACTCAAAGAGGAACCACGGAACTTTTGAGATAACACCTTGTGATCAGCAATGTCATTCTGAAAGCGAACCTTTTTGAGCAATCCAAAGCTCCCCTCCAAAAAAGCGGAGAGAGTAGATGAATGAGCAAAAAGAATCGAGGGTTAGCCCTAGAGCCTCCCAACATAGACGCATTAGATGACGAGGGTGTCCATAATGTAAGGCCAACCAAGCGCAGAGAAAAAGAATTTTCAAATTTACATCGTAGTTGAACAACGCCTAAAAAAATATTCTATGGACTTCTCTGCACAAGAAGAATATTGAGAACAAACTAAGAACATTTTATTTCTCTGTGTTACGTGAAACTCATTGCATCGGTTAAGTCGTGTATTTTGGTTGTATTCATTGATAGGTGGGTATGCTAAATTTCATATCTAGGCATAATAGGCGGGCCAACAAGGCCGTACTCTTTTTCTCTATTTTTTTAATATTAAAATAAATTTTAAAAATTAAAAAATTTTAAAAATAAATATAAATGGGTCGTGCAAAGCAGGCCAAATAGTTGTTTGGGTCAGCATTGAGTGCCATGGTCCCAAATAGCTGTGCAGAACCACCACAGTGATGCGTCAAGTTGGCCTGACAAGACAGTTTGAGGACCTCTAACTAAACATGATGTGGGAATTCTCTAATTAGGGGATTGAACAACCTTGTTTAGAAATGTGGACATTTTGTATTAATTAAGTATTACAATTTTTTTGTCATGTTGATTATCTTTTTCTTTTAATTGAATAAACAAATAGATAATTATTTTATATGGAGTAGAGGAGCATAGTAGAGGTCGGCATGGCTCATTTCTCAATTGTGTCGTGCCGTGATGGCCTACACCGCTATTTGGCCAACCCAACACTATTCATTTCTATTTTTTTAGTTTTTATATTTTTTTAATTTTTTTCTTAATATTAAAAATATAATTAAAAAATAAGAATGCAATCATGGCAGGCCACCCGTCGAGCCTAGATATGAGGTCTGGCATGGCCCATCTACCGTATCTGGTCGACCCACCTACAATATTAGATCTAGTTGGCCCGCCTACCCAATTGGATTGGCGTGACCCGCTAGCAAATCACCCGGCACAGCTGAAATCATGTCAGGTCGGGCGACTCATTTTATTTAACCCCACATATCTACCTCTAGAGTAGAGACAACTTAGAGGACAAAATACAAACTATTATGAAATAAATTATATGAATGTTCATATCTTGCTCATCAAACTAACCTTATCCAACCACTATATCTTATTTATTCTATTGAAGACTATGTATATTGACTAATATATTGTATTAAGGGACTTGATGATGAACGAATGAAATAAGATTTCTCTCTATTTTCTCTCTACCATTTGTCTCTTTATGTTGTCCTATCATTATCTTACTCTTGTGATCTTTGCGGTTTCATAACACATTCTGCGCATCAGTATCTAACCAACTTAGATTGAGTTTTGAGGAGTTTCTATCGAGAAGTTATTCTCCGCCTATTTGTTGATCAAGGTACCAGAGTCAAAATTTAACAAAATGAATTTATCTTTTGTTTTTCATTCATTGTCATAGCTTGTTGCATGCATTTTCCAATAATGAAAGCCTAAAGAGGAAGAAAAACTTAAAAGAAACTTATATATATGTTTCCGAAATAATTTTCTACAACAAGTAGGCATGCTTCTTCTTTTAGGAAACAAATTGATTACTAATGCTAAAGATGCATCTGATGCATGATCCATAATCAAAATGCTTTGGATAAAATTGTATTAAACTTGTCATATCATCAATTAAGCATTAAATATTCATTTTACCTCTGGTTTAAGAATGACAAACAAATATATAGGATGACATTGTTTTTTGGAGTATCGGTGGTATCCGACTATTTGTCGACTAGTCCACAGGGGTCACGCTGAGCCGACTCTCCCGGCGGACCAGGACAACGGCTGACTGGGCAAGCCCTGTCATAAAACCGGAGTCTGGCCCCAACGTCTGCATCTGGTGGGAGTCGAACCCACAATCCTCTCGCTCTTATAGGGGAGAGACTTATGGGGACAATCCTGACCACGAGGGCACTGCGTCTGTCAATATTAAATTATAAAAAAGAATTATATTGAAAAATTATAATAATATATATATTAAAGAACTATGAAAATATATATATTGAAAAACTATTTGAAATATGAATGAAGATCAACTAGAACTTGCAAAGTTACATTAATGTTCTTTAGTGTAGTGGTTTAAAATTCTATGCATCAATAGGGGTTTGAATCCCATGTTAAACTTTTTTCTTTTGATTTTTAAAAGTAAAATTGAAAAGGAAAGGAATTCAGCCATAAGGATTCGAACTTGATCTACGATGCTTTTATATATTGTTTCGAAAGCAAATAGAATTACAATATATAGGGGGGAGAAAACTAAAAAATACATATATAATAATTATTTATTTAAATCCTCGGGGGACCATGACCCCTACCCCTTGGCTTCGTCCATAGGGGGAGGGAGTCCAGTGCAGTGAGAGGGTCCAGGGAGAGTCGGGTCTCAGAGGCGGAAGAAGGGAAGAAAGATTGGGATAAAAAAAACTTGTAGTGGAGGATCTTGCCGGACTGTAGAGGAGGTTGTCATGGTGGTGATGGTACGATGGCGGGGTGATTGAAAGGAGATGCGCGGAGGCGATGGCATGTTAGTGAAACTAATCAGACAAAGACAACCACATTTGATGATCCGTTCAAAGATGGTGGCTGTGACAGATTTGTCTCACCAAATCAGACTACAAATTCAACACAAACTCAAGCCACATTTAATGGTTCAATCACCTAAGTCAACATTGATGGCTTTGGAAGATTTAGCAAGATTTGTATTGTTCTAACATCTGATTCACGTGTACAAATGTCTAACATATTAGTCTATATATATCACACAATAGAGAAGAGTCTGATTCATTGAAGATCAGCTTATTTCACAGAAATCTTCATTCATTACCTTGATCTTTTCTTTATATGGCATGGACTGGGGGTCTTCGTCTGTGAACAACTTGGAGAGAGAAGATTTATTTCTATACTTGTTCTGATTGTTTGAAAAGAGACATAAGAGAAATGGGAACAAGAGCGAAATGGGATATTAAACAAGACGCACCGTTACACTTGATACATATGGTCTACTCAATGACCCATGTGTGTATTTTTTTTACTCATATATTCAACAGGGATGAATTAAAACATAAATGTCTAATTATTTCACACGCTTCTTTCTCTTCAATGTCAAAGCAATGCAGTGCATGCTAAGAATGCCGGAAAAGTAGGATGAAGTCTTTCCCTATTTTATTGAGGAGTTCGTTCAACTATTGATTCACTTGTAAAACCGGAGTCAAAATGAGAGTTCATAATGAAACAATAATAGCCTTGTAGCTTAATGAATCAATAATGCACCTCATAAAACTTTGTTTGTTTTTTTGGTAAGATTCGACAGGGTTTTAAGATAAATCAAACATATTTCAATAGAAAGGCCTGCATCACATTTTTATAGACCAAAACCACTTGGTAGTTTTTTATTATTATTTTTTTTTCCAGCAAAACAAAATACTAGATAATGTACAAATATTTTGGAATTCTTAGAATATACTATTAGTGACAATCCAGCAATCAAGGAGAATAAATTATCACAAGTCAATGAGATAAATTAGGCAGGAATCTATATGTAGGAGATTTGTAATTAATCATAATTTTTTTCATTCTTTCCATGTAATACACAAACTTGTAAATATAAGTATACGAATTGAAATGGTATTGATCATTGAAGATCAAACCTTGTCTCCATTGTTCTTCTCTCAAGTTTATTGCTTCATATTCAAAACTTGCTAATCGATTTCATACACCCTATTCCTTATACAGATTTTATATAAATAAATGGTTGCTTCATCCAACCCCGCACAACTAAGTAGTTTTTTTGTACCCGATGCAATATATCATCTGTATTTATTTCATCCCGTTTGAAATGATTTTCATTTATAGCACCCGAAATAGTCCAACAAACAACCACACCATATCAATTCTCATACATCTCAATTCACTCATGTTTTTTAAAATATAAATTTATATGTCGGCATTCTTATGGTGAAAGACAAACCATTTGCAACCTGACCATATACTCATCTTGCTTACACAATGTGTCCCAGCTTCACGCCTTTCTTCTGATGTTGGCTTTTCGCTCTGATTTCCACAATGTAGATTGACTAGTGGAAATCATGAGTTAACACTCCATTATATCGGTTCACCTGCCCCGCCATTTACTGTATGACATGTCTCCAAATGCTCTTGGCTCAAACTGAATTTGTCATTCTAGCTTGCTCTGTATACCTATGCCTAAACTATGGAAGGCTCCATCTTTCCATCCTCATTCTTACTTTGTTATCTTTGATAAGTGGTTTTACTGATGTATTCTCCAATTTATCCATTTCGCAAGAGAGTTTGCTATACTATTTGCTTTCCAGAACTAGTGTGCCACTTCAATGTGTAGGCCTTCCATATTGTGGACAAAATCTTCCCAATAATCCCAAAGCTACCACGTGTCACGCCTATTTTTCCTCATCCAATTAACTACTAGCATGGAGTCCATTTCTATGACGATGTAGTCCCATTCTTGCTCTTTGCACAACTTAATTCTTCGTAAATTGCTTGGAGCTCTACACTGTTATTGGATCATGCCCCAAAATGTAGTGAGAAATCTTCCAAGAAATTTTCATGTCCATCTCTTGTAATGCCTCCTCCGCCTAAAGGCCCGGGGTTGTCAAAGCTACTTCCATCACATTTGATCTTTATCCATCCATTCGGAGGAGGCTTCCACGTAATCCATCTGCTCATTTCTTCGTCTTTTTGTTTAATTTTAATTTTCAGTTGGTCTCGAATGCGCTTATCTTGCACCAACAAAAACAAATGTAAGTCAACTTAGTTCACAATTTCCATAATCAGAAAGCATGCTTATAACCATACCTGGTCTCCTGATTATCATATGTCTTCAAAACGAGCTTGACATCTTCTCAACCACATCCACCGTGTGATGATAATAGGCATAATTTCCACCAATTTTCAAACCCGCCTTTCGGGCGAAAGAGAAGCAATGACACAGCCTTCCTTTCCTAGTCTGCATAAAGTGAGGGGGAATATAAAGTAATAAGGATGCTTTCTTCCATATATCCCTATCTAGATCACTCCAGAAAAATATGTGATCGTTTGTTACATGTTGTCTCAAAATATAGTAATTGCAAGTTGAGGCTAGTTGCGGTCCCTTGCCCCGAATATTTGCATCCAGCGGAAGGCATTTCTGCCACACTCTTCATGCACGTAGGGCCATTTTCGGTGGAATGAGATTGTTCTAGATGTTCTTTACTTCCAGTTGCGGAGGCTCTCTCTGTCTGATATAGGACCAAATTGAGGACACACTGAATTTTCCTTTATCCACCGATACCCAAATTATCTCATCCTCCTATGGTTCTGTAACATATTACCATATTCTTATTCTTTTAATTTTCTCACATTTACTCTGCTTGAGCTCTTCTTGCACATATACTGTAATTTTCTCATATTTACTCTGCCAGATTCTTGTTCTTTTAATTTTCATTTGAGGACCAGAAGTCTTGGATCCTTGCCTCCTTATTGATCACGTGGTCCACATTAATCGCTAGTGGAACAGAACTGAGCCATTTGTCAAACAAGAAAGATGAGTTACCTTTTCTCACAATAATCTTTATATTTTTCACCACTTTTGATCTCATGTTCATTATGTATTTTTATAACTGTAAATCTGCACCTCTGGGTTAGCGGAATACCCAATTTTCTTTTCTATTTTATTTCACTCGAAAGAATAATCACCAAAGGCTTGTTCTGAAATCAATTTAAAACACAACTTTATAGCCATGACCTTTTGAATCTCATTTAAATCTTTGATTCCTAGACCGCCCTCATCCAATGGTTTAGATATCCTCTTCCAGGTTCACTAATGCATTTTTTGCTTACCCTCCTCCCCCCCTAGAAGATTTGCCATCCTTTGTCTTACTTCCTTCAAAATATATTGGGGAAGCTTCATGGCTAAAAGCGTATGGATGGGAATGCTAGAAAGGACATGCTTGATTAGCATTATCCTTCCTACATGAAATAGTAGCTTTCCGTTCCAACCTACTAATTTGTTTCTAATCTTTTTCAATAGAGGCTCTAAAATTCCTCGAGTGACTCTACCTGTTAACAGAGGCGCCCCTAGGTAAGTCATTGGATTATAATGAATCTCTTTATTGCTTTCTTCTTTTTAGCCAAAATTCATTAAAGAATAAAAGTAGTGCATATAGTTTAAGCATACAAGATAAAAGGAAGTTATACTATACTATTTACAAAGTTTGCCTATCGCCTAATTGACAAGCCTTCTCACTGTCACCTTCTTCTCCCTTGCTTCCTTGCACCTGTAATCATCATGAGTGTATAGTTGACTACATGGGAGGAGTGCTCAGCATGAACTCATCCATTTCATCCTACCCCAGGAGTCCATTAATCATCAAAAGGGAGAGGGTGCTTGCATGGCTGTGTAAGCCTCGCCTAGTACATGACTCACATAGCATCGTAGTTGTCAACTTATCAAAATCCATTTTGTAAATTTTGGTACACAACTCAGCTAACAAATCACGGTCATCAACATATCAGCATTAGAGGAGATATTTTCTAGTATAGTTCAAAATGTCATTACTTGTCAACTTATCAATCCAAATTTTTATTCGTAGATTGGAGCACAACTCTATATTGCTTCTATACTAATACATTACAATGAAATTTACATCATCCATACAAATTATAGTGCACCCCCTCCTCTAACCATTAAACGAACATACCTAGTAGGGTTCGTGGGTGTTATTCTTACATCTAGTAGCTGCTGATAACTCCTTCACCTAATAGTTGCCCATCAGGTAGTGAATTGCATACAAGGGAATGGCTGAATCACCAAATCTATTAGAGAATAAGGGAATAGTTTTTCTATTCTCCGGGCTCTGATCCAAAGTCAGGTTGTCCGCTGGATTGTGTGGACCATGTTTTGAATGTTTGTCTTAGTACCTAGGTAGTGGTAGTGGTTTTCGATCTTCCACACTATCCAGATCATAGCTAACCATATTGATTTCCAAGAATCATTGTATGTGCCAATTGGTTTTGCTTATGTGAATACCTGAGGTGTAGGTGCCTGCTGCAGTTCTACACAGGGTTATAGCTCCTACCCATATGGCATTTCTGAAGAATAGTAAGTTGCTGGATAGTATCCTAATTGCTAATGCGGTTATAAATGAGTCCATGAAGCTGAAAAATAGCGCTCTTATTCTGAAAGTTGACTTTGAAAAGGCATTTGATACCATTAACTGGTCTTACCTGCTGAAAACAATGGAGAGTATGGACTTTCCACCATGCTGGTTGGACTGGGTAAGTGAGCTTCTCTGATCTGCTACTACTTCTATACTTGTCAATGGTAGTCCCACGGATGAATCCAGTCCCCAAAGAGGCTTGAGACAAGGGGATTCATTGTCTCCCCTTCTGTTTCTGATTGCAACAAAGAGATTCTCTGCTCTAATGAGGAAAGCTATAGAACTGCAGCTCTCCCAATCCCTCCCCATTTGTATCAATGCAGTGGCAATCTCACATCTTTAATTTTTGGATGACACCCTCATGTCTGGGGAAGCCTCCTGGAGAACCGTGACTACATTCAAGCTATTTTGAAGAATTCTGAAGTAATCTCTGAATTGAAAGTCAACAACCAAAAGAGCACTCTGCATGGCATCAATCTCCCTCGGCAATTATTAGAGGAAATGTCAGCATATCTAAACTGCAAAACGAGTTGTCTTCCATTGAAATACCTAGGTCTGTCTGTGGGTGTATCCCATCAAAAAAAATATACATGGAAACCAGTAGTAGAGAAAATTAAAAGAACTCTAAATTCTTGGGGGAACAAGCCACTGAGCAGTGGGGGGAAACTGCCCCCTATCAATGCTGTTTGGACAGCCATCCCTCCGCATTATTTATCTTTCCTCCGTGCTCCTAGGCCGATCCTAAAGAAAATCATAGCCTTATAGAGGAATTTCTTTTGGAGCACAACAGAGGATAGGAAGAAAACCTATTGTACCTCATAGAAGAAGAACTGCTTATCCATCTCTTCTGGAGGTCTAGGGATAAGAGAGATTGGAAACTACAATAAGGCTCTCCTGGGAAAGTAGGGTGAGAGAATACTGCAAGGCAAGGAGAACCTAGCCACAGAAATCCTCAAATCTAAGTATGGCACTCCTGAGCATGGTCTGCAAGTAGGCGGACTCCGTATGCTCCAGTAGCCACAACAGCTGAGCACCACTACCAGAGGACACAGAAGTGGTCTGGGATATGCCTCTACCTAGTGGAAGGAACTAATGGACACCCTCAATTAGGACTGGTATGTAAACAATGTGGAAATCTACCTCGGAGCAGGGACATGAGTTAGATTTTGGTAGGATAGATGGTATACAACTAATCCTCTTGCGGTATGCTTCCCTAGGATCGCAACTGATAAATATGCACTGGTATCATCTTCTGGAACATGGAGGGATGGAGTCTGGGAATGGAAAATACCTTGGAGGAGAGCAACAAGAAATGATGAGGGCACAAGGATATCTAACCTTCTTGGTATACTGAAGGATAGGGTCCCTGTCATAGGCGAGGTTGATCACTACATCTTCAAAGGAAGTGCAGATGGCAGCTACTCTACTTTCTATGCATTCCAGCAGATTGTGAACCTAACTGATCAGATCCTACCAGGGGATGTAGTAACCCAACTAAGGTACCTGTGGAATAAGTATTCACCAAAGAAGCAAATAATTATGGCATGGCACTCCCAACTGTAAGCCTTACCTTTAATATTAGCCCTGCAATATAGAAGGATCATTCCTCCTGATCAGGATATCAGATGCATTTTGTGCCAAGCCACAAATGAAACTTTTTCACATCTATTTAGATCCTTTTTATTAACCATTTTTATTTGGCAGGGGGTACAATAATGGCTC
>JAOWBN010200396.1:0-14829 GCA_028565015.1 Pinguicula moranensis | reverse complement strand
GGGAAATCAGTCATAGAGGGTGTTTGTGTTACTGGTAGAGATTGGCCTTCTATTTCAGATAGAGTGGAAAGCAGTGTTGAACATGTGGTGTTGGGAGCTCGAGGTTCGATGTGTTGGTCTAATAGTACGGTTGAATCAGTAGGTTGACACACAACCAGAGCATTTTTAACACTGCCTTCTGGTATAGATTCGTGATCATCCCTTTCCGGTGGTTGGACTGCTTTGGTCTGTGGGAAAATGGTCCTATGGGGTTCTAGGGGTGCTAACTTGTGCGGAGGTTCAAGCCACTAGTGAAGTTTCTGTGGGATCCAATAGTTAGTATGAGGAGTGTGTATTTCAACATTCCCATCCATTATCTGTTCTGGTATACTATGACTGACTGAGTTTCTCTTTTCATTCATTTCTTCATATAGTATCATGCTTTATTCCTGTGCATTCACTTCACAAGGGGGGGAAGCTTCAGAATCTACAGAGGGACAGTCATCTGATGAGTGGGTGGAACTGCGGTCTGATTCTGCAGTTGATGAGGCATTCCATGGTCTTTGAGGGAATCTTTTAGGGTTTAGTTCCACAACGTATAGTGTCAATTAAGTACCATCAATAGTCAGTCTAATCTGCGTTGGTATCTTGTAACCCCGTTTTTTTTGTATCATCATTTGAGCAGCCTCAGGGTAACGATGGTTAAGGGTACATTCATCAATCTGTCCACTAATCTGCATTAGTATCTTTTCATTCCATAACTGTATTGGTAGGCCATACAATCTGATCCATCTAAGACAAGCAGGAGGTATGTTATCATGTGACCATAAATGTACATCACTCAACATGGTTAAGAGCCACTAAGAGTCATTTTTTAATAAGGTTCCAATGTCAAGGATTTCCTCTTCCCATAACAGGACCTTGGTTGGTGAGATAGGATTGATTATTATGTTAAAATAACATGCAGCCTTAAGAGTCACTTGCAACGTTTCCCATAGAACATCATCTCTCAGTGTGCCCACATACACAAGTTTGAGCCAGAGGGGCTGCTTAGGGCCAGTAACGATGTTTAGCCTCTGATCATGGGCTCTTGGTTTAGTTTGAGTCCACTTCTTTTGCTGGGGAGCAAGTTGTTTGGTTGGCTTGCAGGGTGGCTTGGGGGATGGCAGGGGAGGCAGCTTACTAGTCTCTCCCATCGCCATCTTAGCTTGTGCAATAGTAGGAATGGGCACAAGATTGGTTGACATTTTCACATTAGTTTTTTGAGGGGATGTAGGGGTGTAGCTATCTCATGTTGTTTAGGGTATAAAGCTAAATTGGCCTTCAATTGGAGATTTACAATCCGGATTCTGTTAAGCCACTTGAGCATGGATTTAGTATCATGTGGCATAGCAAAATCCGCAAAACCAATGACAGAACCAATCTGATTCAACTTCCTGGCAATCTTTAAAGCAGCCAGCTTCCCCAGGCTACTTAGTACGTAACGAAGCCTTTCCTTGTCATAGTACCTCTGGAAATTTGTGATGTAGTATGTGGTGGTTCTTGGTTGCTGTCTTCGGTCATTCAATGGCTTTTGAGGTCCTAGACGCTCGTGCACTGGCCTCAGATTTTTAGATGATACAACACTTGAATAGGTTCGTGTTCTTGTTTTTGTTTCTACGAGCCGCTGTTTTCCAGCTTGTATAGCTGCACGTCGCAGTCTTTTCTGCTGTTGCGGTGGTAACATCCACTTATCCATACCTTAGACCTCTTACAGAAGAAGGAGCATCGGGGAAAGGAAGGGGTGAATAGAGCTACGTGTGGATACTCTACAAGTCGCTATCTTAATGATGAGGTAGGCTGGTGATGTGAGAAGTAGAGGACGAAGAAAGAAGAAAGAGTAGGGTCCCCGGGCGCTTGAGTCCTTCGCGGGGTGAAAGACCGGCTAAGGTAGGTGCCTTCAGCTCAGTGAATATATAGATGGCTAGATGATCGGGGAAGAACGACG
This sequence comes from Pinguicula moranensis, assembly GCA_028565015.1. Lineage (NCBI taxonomy): Eukaryota > Viridiplantae > Streptophyta > Magnoliopsida > Lamiales > Lentibulariaceae > Pinguicula > Pinguicula moranensis. The sequence continues at coordinate 12,863 of JAOWBN010200396.1, read as the reverse complement.
GAGGAGGAGTTTACTATTCATCATAGTCGTTTGTGTACGGAGAGTTTTTTTGACTCACCCATCCTTTGAGTATGCAAATCTTATCTTCAGTATTAATCCAAACTTTGGCCTTCTATGGAGTTTTTTAGTGAATCTATCTTGAAAGTGCTTAAAAGAACTGTCTTTGATTTGATCAACTTCTTCTAAACAGATTGAACCATCCCAAATGCCTCTTATGGTATTCAAGTTTTTGTTTTTTTGAGGTTGTTATGAAAGTATGCTGAATTCTCATCACCCTGATGCATCGATGAGATACAAGACTTTTGATAGGCCATGCGGCCAAGTTGTAATGTAATTCCTTCAAGTCTAGATTGCAAAATATCTAGCATCAGCTGCTCATTTATATCTTGATTGCTAGTCTAAGATTTCAGCTCACTATTTCTGATATCAGCGAGTAGAGACTTTCTTTCAGCTGATAGATCTCTGATAGTAGAAGTGTTCCATTGTCTGATGTTGGCCTTAAGTTGTCTGATCTTCAACATAATCTTATAGCTTGAGAAACCTTCTATATATGTGCTCTACCAGACTCTCTTTATCATCTCATTGTAGTCTTTATCCAGTAACCATATATCTAATACTTTTAGAGGCTTTGGTTCCCAATTTTGAACTTTGGAGCATAGACTCACACGACAGTGATCAGAGCCATCTTTATCCAGCCACAGCTGCGACCATGTAACCTCAGAGCCTAGCCAGGAATTGTCAACTAAGAATCTGTCCAAGCGGCTCATAGCCTTCAAGGATTTTAGATACCATGTGAATTTTTGCGTTCCATTGATAGATCCTAAAGTCCCACACTTTGAATAAACAATCTGAAAGTTTCAACCTCCAGAGCATAGTTGTATGAAGCTGATACTTTCCTTTAGGACAGATCTAAAAATGCATTAGAGTCACTCATCACACACCATTTATCATCTCTATTTGGCAAAATAGTGGTTGTGCGGGCCTGCCATTGTGATTGTTTCATAGTCAGATCCCCTGACCCATAAACATTGACCATATGACAAACTATATCATCCTCAAACCAGTGTCCTGATATTCCTAAGTAACCTTCACCATCAAATATGGTAGTCTTTGTAAATTTTTTCTTGTCCTACAAACCTAGTAAGCCTCCGGACTGACCCACAATGCCTTTGTAACACCAATCATAATCAATGTCATACCACGAATAAGTGCAGAGAGATCTATCTATAATCCCCAATTTAGTTTCTTGAAGGCTGATGAAGTCCATCTTTTCACTGATTATTAACTGTTTCACCTGTTTTCATTTTCCTTGAGTCCCCAGACCTCTCACATTATATGAGACTATCTTCATATATGCACAGAGAGATCTGCCCTTGAGGGGTGACTTGGTGTCATATTGACACGGATATTTGCATCAACTTGGTTGGTTTTGTTCATATCCTCTATGATGCATCGAAATTCTTGTTGAGTGTTACCATAATCTATACCAAGTTGGCGACCTATGGCCATAATAGTGTTTTCTTCTCTATTACTCAAGTGGTGACAATCGGGAGAGGAGGGGTTAGGTAAAAGTGGACTAACTGAAAACTGTGCTACAATCTGTCCAAGCCATTCATTCAAGGTAGCAAGGTTTCAAGATATCTCTAGAACAGAGTCCTTCCTAGTCCGACTTCTGGTTTTTGGTCTGAAATTCTGAAGTCTAGTCCTTACTACCTTTTGTGTAGCATTTCTTTCACTAATGACCATTTTGGTAGAGGGTAGTTCCAGTGGACGAAATTCTTCCAACCTGGGCACAGGTACAGGAACAGAACTATGATCTACTCTGTCAATTTCACAGGCCATGATATTAAGTGTTGCACTATTGTTAGACCTCAATTACAACTCGTTCAGGAGTCGTGACATTACTAGGACTGGCTGCTATTACTTCCTCATAAGTATCAGGAATGCCAGTTTCCTAAACTGCAGGAGTATGGAATGGCATAAAGAGATGGCTCTTTTCAAATGATCCACCTCAAATAAATGGCACAGACTACTCTGCCAGTGGATTACCATCCCTGCAAACCTTTTTGAATATGAAGCCAAGATCTGGCAATATTGATGCGTGGAAAGCAGTATGGATTGCTATCATCTGGAATATATGGTGGATGAGGAATCAAACCCATTCTCACAATAAGAAGGTAAACGTTCATTCAATTATTCTAATTATCCAAAGATCACTCTGGATAAGGATCAGATCCATAAGAAAAACACCACTGTTCCCCTTTGCCCTATCTGATTGGATAATGAATCTGTGCATGTGCATGACTTTCTAAAGTATACTCACTGACTTCTTCTCATGAGTTACAAATTCACACACGACACATTAATAGATCTTCCAAGATGCCTCATTGCAGGATGATCTGGGAAAGTAGCAGTCAAGAGTAATGCTCTATCCCTCACTCTATAAATATTTAATATGAGATAACTGCTCTCTTCCCTCAACAAGGTGCAGGCTAGGTGATGCTGTAATGGGCATAAGAAGTTCTACTATCTGCCCACTCTTAATGTAAGAGTGTGACTGCGCAGAGGGGCATTTGGACAGTCACATGCAATCTAAATTCCATAGAAACAAGGCAATGCAGCCAGCATAGTGGAGAATCAGATCTAGGATAAAGATTGCCTATTGTACTGGACCAGCAGGAAGTATCTCTCTCCTTACACTTGATATGTGTTCTTGTTCATCTCACTGCTTGTTGTTCCATCCTGGTACAGGTTAGGTATAAGCAGGGATTACACCCCCCCCAAGGAGCTACCATTTGGAAGATAGCCTATACAATATGGACCACCCTTTCTCCCCGGGCAGCCTCCTGCCCCTGGGGAACGTACTCTAGAACCAAAATCTAGTGTAGGATGAATTACTTGTATTCTGGAATGCAACCAACTTAGCAGAGAATTTCATATATTGCTGGAGATAGCATCCCCGAGTCAGGCTGAGGGTGCACTTGTCTAAGTAGGACAGTGAGACGACTTCAAAGGCAATGGACACAATGTACTACGTGATGACTGAGAAAGCCTAGTTCACATACCACACTCGGTCAAGCAGCTGACATGATGGAGCAAAGAAAAGAAGAAACATGGCCTTATTCCAAACCACCTTACCGGATACATGAACATTAAAGAGGCTGGATTAAAATGGGCCAAGTGAAGTTCAGCGCAACAGAGATGATCTCCAGAGGCCTCCCAAAAGAATGAGGTTGATCGTTGCCTGATGTGTATGCTAAATCACTTTTGCCTAACTAGATATATTCTCTATACATTACAGGGATAGCTCATCAAACAGAAAGAAGCTATGTACCGATATTCCTAAAAAAAAGGGGTAATGATAAGTTGATAGTCATGATAACCTGTTTGGTGAAGATTGGATGATGACGATGAACTGAATGCGGAGATGCTTGTGCATTCATGATGCTAGGGGAGTCATATATCTGATCACCTTTAGCTATGATAGAGGATACGATGGAAGGATAGGTTATGGCCCACTGATGAGAGAAGCTTTAGTCTAGAGATGATACGCTTTGTACTTGGTTCTGAGTTTTTTTTCCTTTTATTTGTTTCCAGTAAATACTTTTACATATATATAAAAGTCTAAAACTAGTAGATAAAGACTATGAAAGAAAGAAATTTATATAGAAAAGAATTAACTAATCTAGGAATTTTTCTTTATTAACCAACAAGGTAATTTTCTTCTACTTAAAAACGTGTCTTGTAGCTTAATTGTAGGAACTTTCCTTTTTTGCTTGGTTGTCAAGAGAACATCTTTCCTTAGCTAAAGAGACAAAATCCCTAAATTGTAGGAACTTTCATTTTTTCCAATTTTCTCTTTCCTCTTTCTCTTTCCTCCACGTTTTTAGGTCTTTCTCCATGATGGTTTGGGCCATAAACTTCAACTCTTGGACTAGACATTGAACCTTAATGGACCGGGTCTTTCTTATTGGGCCGTGGGGCCCATTTGACATTTTTGGGCTGTGCTATCCAAGAATTTCAAATGTCATATTTTTAGCCCACATTTCCGTGAGCTTTCCATTCATACCCTCCTTGAATTTCTCAGCTTTCATCCTTGTGTTAGGCCCATCGGACATAATTAGTGGATCATGTTGTTTGGAGGGCTTCATGGTCTTCTCAAGTTCATTTCCACCTTCAATGGACATCATGGGCTCGTCCTCTCTATCCTTGGGTCGTGTCCTTCTCGTTTGGACTTGGGTGCAACTTGGGTTGCATCAGCAGTTATCCACTCCGCAGATGAGGCAACCTATAGTTAGGTATAGGGCTCGCATGGGACATGAACACTAGTGAGGGCCTGAAATGGATGACAAGTAGTAGCATACAGATGATAGTAAGAAAATGACTTAGTACATAACGAACATGTTTGTGACTGAGTGACTCGAGAGGTAGGAGGTGGTATATAAGGTAAGGTTGGACCTGGATTTAGAAAGGGAACTGATTCAAGTGAGGCTCTAGTGTGGAGACTATGTGGCTGGGGGCATACGGCCCCCGAGTGATGCTCAGAGGAGACACCACCCGAGGAGCCAACTGGAGGGGAAGTATGGCTTGGTGGCCGAGTCCAGTCAGAGGGATGAGACATGGGATGAGGCATTGGACAACCCGCAAACTCGACACTAGGAGGACGAGGGATGGCTGAGAGACACAGCTGTGTAGGGGCAACGGATGATCGAGAGGAATCATCGAATGACTGAGGGTAGCCATCGAGAGGCACGGACGAGGGGATTTCGGTGACTGGAGATCCTGAGATGTCAGAGATAGAAATAGAAGATGGAATGAAAGGATTTATAATAGAAGAGGCAATGCCTGAATCAGGGACTACCACTGCAGAGGTACGAGTAGTAGAGGGATGCCCCAGAAAGACCATCTCATCAAATATCACATGCCAAATATGTAGTAGTACAAGAAATAGGTCAAAACATTTGTACCAAGAATGTTGGAAACTATACCCAAGGAAAATGTATTTTGATCTACGAAACTTGAGTTTGTTAGAATTATAAGGACGAAGTAATGGATAACATGCATACCCAAAAGAATGAAATTTATAATAATCGGGGACAAACTCAAACAATTTTTCAAAAGGACTGATATTTTGAAGAACCTAAGTAGTACACGATTAATGACATAATTGGTAGTAGAACAAGCTTCTACTCAATACCTTGGCGGGAGATGGGATTGAGCTAAAAAGGTAAGGCCAATTTCAACTATATGCTGATGTTTACATTCTGCAAGGCTATTATGTTGAGGTGTGTGTGGACAGGAAAATCAAGGCAAGAACACAATCCATGAGAGTTGAGTTGATCCAAGTACTGATCCTTTTTGAACCAAACCAGAAAATTCAGATTCAGTTTCCGAATAGCCGCAAAATCCATCCCTTCAGCATCAAGAAATTCGAATGGTTGCTTCTCAAATCCATCAACAACAGCCATGAGTTTGTTGCTTCAAAGAATTGGAGTAATCTGTGAGACCCAGACAAGGTAATTTGATCCATCACTTTAGTGATGATCACTTGTGGGAGACTTGGTGAAGAAAAAACTATTGAAGAGGCCATTCCAATATTGAAGAATAGATAGACGAATTACAATGTGATTAGAAGTCCACGAATTGTAACCGTGTGAAATCCTTCGGATCGATTTAGAGGTGGCGTGAGCCAATAAGCTCTGATACCATGAAAAATGAAGAACATGAAGAAAAACGTTGAATGGAAATGAACTCTGGATTAGATCAAGTATTTGTATGTATTTACCAATATATAGAATATTGTTACAAGTGTAATTACAGGAAGTTACAAGATTATAGGAAACAATATTTGACTAATCTCTAAACTTCATCTGTAATTATAGGAATGATCAATCTGGTGGGATCTGTGAGATGTCCATTATCTTCATTATTTTCACTAACAACATGAACCCCACGTTTGTCCTTTTCAGATTCCTCCTTTCTCTTTCTTAGCTCTTGCCACTCTTGAGCTTTCCTTCTCCGCTTTTCCATCTTATCATTCAATCCCTTTTGCTCTCCAATAAAATCTTCCTCCTGTGTCTTCTCTTTCAGTGTATCTAATACAACATCTCTTCTTCTTTTTATTTATCTAAGCTATCATCTTGACTTCTATCTCCATGCTGATTCAACTTGCCATTTATATCCACATCTCTATCTTGATGTTCCTCCATCTTCTAGCGCCTTTTTCTGTCATGTTCCCTAACACCTGCATCATTACCGTATGACTTATCCCTGTTCCCACATTTTCCCAGTATTTTCTCCCTCTCTCCTTTCTCTTTTCCGTTCCCTCTTCTTCTCTCTTCTCTCTTTCTTCCTCTCTCGTTCCCTTTCTCGATCTCTTTATCTTTTTGTGTCCCTTTCTTTGTCCTTTTCTCTCTCTTTCTCCCTGCCTCATTCTTACTCTCGCACTCTATCAATGTCCCTTGCCCTCTCCTTCTTACTTTCCCTATCTTCATTTACTCTTCCAACATCTTTACCATCCCTAACCTTGTCCTTTTCTCTCTCTTTCTCTCTGCCTCGTTCTTCCTCCCGTACTCTATCAATGTCCCTTTCCCTCTCCTTCTCCCTATCCCTATCTTTCTTTACTCTGCAAACATCTTTACTGATGCAACCCAAGTTGCACCCAATCCAAAACAAGAGGACCACGACTCCAAGGATGGAGAGGACAAACCCATGATGTCCATTGAAGGTGGAAATGAGCTTGAGAAGGCTATAAAGCCCGCCAAACAACATGATCCACTCATTATGTCCAATGGGATTATCACAAGGGTGGAGTCTAAGGAATTCAAGGAGGCCATAAATGGAAAGCTCAAAGAAATGTGGGCTAAAAATATGACATTTAGAATTTTTGGACCCACGGCCCAAAAATGTCAAATGGTCCCCACGGCACAATTATGAAGACTCGGACCATTAAGGTTCAATGTCTAGCCCAATAGGGGAAGTCCAAGGCCCAATCCATCATGAATAAAGAGCTAAACAGTGGAGGAAAGAGAAGAAGGAAAGAGAAAATTGGAAAAAAGGGAAGTTCCTACAATTTAGGGATTTTGTCCGCTTAGCTAAGGAAAGGTGTTTCCTACACAACCAATACTCCTATATCCATTCAAGAAGCTTCCTTACAACACCAAGACTCCTAAGAAAGCCACAAAACTCGTGGCCTAACTTTCCTTCATAGCCTAGGACATGTTTTTGGTCCAATTATTAGCATTAATTAGTTTCCTAGTTACTTTAAAATTCCCTTCTTATTTTTGCACGAATTTTATGATTATCTATGCCTATATAAAGGTCTTAACATCTTTTGTATTGGATACACAAGTTTTGAATTGAGTTTGTGAGATTAGTATTCTCTTTTGATTTTAAACCTTCTTTGATTTATCTTTTCTCTTTTTGAGTTAAGTGGCATCGTGTTCTTTTTGGACTTATCATTCAATCCTTGATTGGTAATTCAATACCTTTAGGGGGGTCATTTGTGGCATCTTTGTTCCTACAAAAATCGTGACTTTTTTTGGTTGGACACAAGGTGTTCTTCAGGCGTTAGAAACAATAAATTCGTCTATGTCTTTTCTTAAAGTATCGAAATAGTTGTGGAGTCTTGTCACAAGTTCGGCAATTATTCATATCATTTACCACTCACTCATGTGTATGCGCTAAAAGATGATCACTCAAGTACTCATGTATCACACAATTCAGCTTTTACCCTTTCTTGAACCTCATCACTCTGCCTTTTACCACTTAAGTATTCTCAATATTGTTTTAATCAACTTCAACTCTGGTGTCTTTCAAACCAAACAACAATCTTAGAGAGATTGGAACTTGATTCAATATTGAGAATTATGGAAGAAAAAGTACTTATAGGGACTTGAAATTTCAAACTCCTAAGACTCCTTGGTCTAATAGAACTCCTAATTTGATCCAACAACTAGAAACAAACTCAAACTCAAGAATTCTATGGCCTCAAGGATTGTAAAACACATATAACTCAAATTTGAATAGATCTCTTATTGGATGTACCCAAATTTTTTGATAAAGAGCTATTTTGGCCTTGCAATCACGTTTTTTTAATCGGCCTTACTTTGGCTTTTAAATCAAAATATATTTTTTTGAAAACCAGTAAGGTCACAACTCGAAAATTGAAAAATAATATGAAAAGTAAGTGATAAACTATCAAGCAATTTTCAGCCTCAAAGTTATAGATAACTAAGCAACCTGAACGTTAAATGATAAGGGCAAAAACGTCCAAAAACTGGCACTAATACCAAATAATATCACCATTTGCCGAACTTGTAACAAAACTCCACACCCAATTCGATGATTCAAAAACTCGATCAAAATGATGATTTTGTTATGCTTTTTGCCTTAAACTTGTTTCAACTAACAAAAAGTCCGCGATTTAAAGTAACCAATAACGTCACACAGGACCCCCTGAAGGTAACAAATTGTACCAATCAAGAATCAAATTATAAGTTCAACAATAACGATGCCATTTAACTTGAAAAGAAAAGATAAGTCAAAGCGGTTTAAAAACCAAAAGAGAATATAATCTCACATTACGTAAAAACGTAATAAAACTTCATAAAACTTCTTCAATTGGACTTCATTTTCAATGTGGATTCATCATGGGCTTGGTCTTAGACCATATTAATGGGCCGAGTTTCCTCAATTAAGCCGTGGGGCCCATTTAGCACATTTGGGTTGTGGGGTCCAAATGTTTTAAATGATATTTTTTTTAGCCCACATCTCCTTGATCATTCTATTTAAGGTTTCCTTGAACTTCTTAATCCTCATTCTTGTGTTCGGCCCATATATCGTGCTCAGACTCCTTATTTGTCTAGATTATGACTCCTTGTTGAAATATGACTTCTTGTTGGATTATGAATCCTTGTTGGAATAAGATTCTTTACCGAGTTAAAACTCCTTATTGAGTTAGTAATCCCTTCGGGGTTAAGACTCTTTCGGAGATTATGACTCTTTTCGATTCATCATGCTACCTTCAAATGCGTCTTGGGTTTTGAACACCTCGAATATTTTTATCGGCTACGTTTAAAGATTTGATCTTATAGCTTGTACCTAAGATCGCATCAATCGGCCTCAACTAATCTACAGTGGCAGCAGGCATCTAGAATAGAGATAAAGGTGACAGCATCTGGCTGGAGAGAACGTAGTTGTGTAATCTCCTCAAAGAGGTGAAGAGCTTCATGGTCATATCCATGGAGGGCATAGCTAGAAATCATGACATTGTATATCCGGTACGATGTCTTTTATGGTAGCTCGTTGGAAGATTCTCCACGCATATGAGAGAAAGCCATACTTTATGTACATGTCAATCAGAGCACTAAAAGATTTCTCATTTGTAGTTATTCCCTTCCCCAGAATGTATGCATGAATTTGTTTACCAGGATTCAGGCTAGCATGTATAGCACAAGAACATAGCATACTAACGAGGATCACAACATCTGCAACTGCAATCTCATCTACTGCATATTGTCTGAAAAGAATGAAATCTTCCTCACATTGTTGCAGCTTCACATAACCCGAAGTAATTGTAGTCCATATAACAAAGTTTTTCTCAGTTAAGGAATCGTAACTGGCTTCCATCATTTCTCCTTTAGTTGAGTATCCAACTATCAGTGAAGTGATAAGCAAAGATGTTGCCTGTCCCATTTGTCTGGTGAACAGTCTCTGCATATTTCATGTTACCACACCTGGAATAAATATCAACAATGCCGCTACTTATAAAAGGGTTCGAGCATGTTCCTTCTTTCAGAACCCAAGCATGAACTTCCTTTCCAAGATTCAAACTCTTCAAAGCAGAACAACTGGTACCAAAAGTGTGTTCGTTTCAAAAGAATCCCTCCATTACCATGTGTTTGAATAACTTGATAGCATCCTCCTCACGGCCGTTATGTGTGTTCCGTGATATCATTGTATTTCAATGACATAATCATTCAGTTGTGGATTATTGAAAAATATCTCCTGAGCTATCTCCAACTCTCCTTCTCTACAACAAGCTGCAAGTAAAGCATTTTTTACTACCAAATCCACCAAGCCTTCACTATTGGCACCATTAACAGCACTGCAAGAATCCCCAAAATTCCCACATTTAGAGTACATTCTATCAAAGAACTCAAGGCAAACACACTCAAATCATTTCTACTCTTCACCATAAAGGAATGTACCTGCCTCCTACAGTTCAAAACCCTTGTCCACAAAATTAAGCATTGTAGTGAGTGTGAACTTGTCGACCCGAGCAGAGTCAGCATCATGCTGCATTTCAATAAACAACGCAATAGCCTGAGCCTTATAACCATCAGCTCGTGCATACTCGGACAACAATGAATTATATGTAACTAAATCTTTACATGGAAAACAATAAAAAATGCTTCTTGCTTTACTTAAATCACGAGACTTGATGGAAGCGTTTAATATGGTGTTCCAGGAAAAGACGTTCCGCTCAGGCATTTCATTGAACAGCCCGTGGGCTCCTTCGTAAGATCATGTTTCCAATACAGATTTATGAGCTGATTCGTGGTGACAATTAGAGATAGGCAAAATGACCGTTGGCCGGGACCCGACAAGTACAAAAACATGGTGGGTCATGACCTGACGGGCCAAGGGCCATTCGGGCCTATAGCACGTAGGGCCAAGGGTCGTGCCCGGGTTGCAAAATTTACGACTCGCGACCTGTCGGGATAAGATAAGATTTTGACACGGCGGGCAGCACGACGGGCTACACGTCCTGACCCATTTAATGATTTTTTTGGAAAAAATAAAATAAAAAAATTCTGGCCGACCGGCGGGTTTGGAAGAAAAAGTAGGCAGGAAAATTAAAAACATAAGCCATAAGCTCGTTTTTATAAAATAGAAATCTTAAATCTTAAAACCATAAACCATAGACCATAAACCATAAACTCTAAACACTAAACTTATTTAAATATGTAAACTTATACTTTATATAAATTACTTATCAAAAAAATACTTTATATAAATCTAAAATCTTTATATATCTTTTAAACTTTATATAAATTATAAATTATAACTTTATATTACTTATCAAAAAAATTATACTTTATATAAATTTATAGACTTAAAAAAAAATTATAACATAAAGATTCTATAAACAAACCCAAACCCTTAAACCCTAAACTATAAATTCTAAAATAATATATATATATATGTATAAAAATAAAACTTTATATAATTTACAAACTTTATATAACTTACATACTATATATAAATTTATAAATTTTATATAAAATTTCTAAATTCAGTATAAACATAAATTTTATATAACTTAAAATTATAAGCTTTATATAAATGTTGAATTCGTATATAATTTTAGGAAAAATATAGAAAGAAAAGGCGGAGATGAGTTTTTATATTGTTCAACTTTTTATAAGAGAAGTGGAGAATTCTTATATGATTTTTAAATATATGTAACTTATTTGAGTCATTAGATTATTTTAATTATTGAAGAAAAATAAAAACTTTATATAAACTATAATTTATAGTTAAACTATAAACTCCTTTATTCCTAAACTTAAACCTTTATTTCTAGAAAATTATTAAATAAAATAGAATCTTTTATAAAACTATAAATATAAGTTATAATATTCGCTCAAAAAAAATAAGTTATAAACTTTAAGCTTATAAATTTATATATTTTCTAATAATTATTGTTAGACAAAAATATTTTTAATAATTATTTTTATATATCCTAAAAAAATATTTTTTATAAAAATAATAATAATATTTTTAAAAAAATTGACAAATAAAATCGACCCGAAGGTTTAACCGGGCCTGAACCGTACTAGGCACGATAATAAACTGGAGGGAAATAAGTAGGGTCAGCACGAAGGGCTGGGCCGGGCTAACCAAATCGCGGTTAGCCTGTCGTTGGGTTCGATTCCTCATTTTTATAACCCGAACTCGGCGGGTTGGCGGCCCGGTCCGACCCGCCCACCTCTAGTGACAATTGTTAGAATAAAACCAGATTTTATGGCGTGGGCTTGAAGTCTGAGGCTTTCTCTAACCGATCTCATCTACATGATCAATGATCAAGCCGTCTCAATTGAAGCACGATCTGCGTAGCTCATCATTCCCAGTTGAAAATATTTTGACTTCAGCCGTTCAACGGACCAAGAATATGATATTGGGCTCAGAAATTGAACAAACAAAACAGAGAATAGCGTTGGACTGGAGGGCCATTGATGGGCTTCATTTCCTTACCAAAAAATGAAATGCCGCAAAATGGCCAATTAACTACCGTCTCTGTTATGATTCATATATTATTAAAAAAATTATATTATTTTTACTAAAATTGTACTTTTTGTTGTAAACTATGAAATCTGCAGAAAAGTAAACGAGATAACATTAGAATGATCGTGAAAGGCGTATGTATTATTCTCTCTGTAGTGCCTCTTTATATAGAGGTAGAGACCGGTTACAAAAGATTTATCTATATAAAACTGTCTCAATCACTATATCTATAACACTCCTCCTTGATTGAACGAGTTTTCATTGATACATACTTTTGTAATTTCGTCAAGTAAGGATCTTTCATGGTCATCTCATAGAATTCTTTAGGATTCAAGAGTATGCCAAAGTTGCCTCGTTAAAACTTTGCTTAGGAAAAACCCTGTGGGAAAAAATCCTAAGCAAAGGAAAAAGAGTACAAGTGCGCATTGTTTCTCCCCCTCAAAAGTATGTTTCAAACATCTTTGAGACGTCTCATACCAATACCAGATACAATGGTTTGAAATATAGTTTTTGGTAACGACTTTGTAAATAAATCTGCTAAGTTGTCGCTTGATCTGATCTGCTTGATGTCA
>JAOWBN010200386.1:0-14830 GCA_028565015.1 Pinguicula moranensis | reverse complement strand
GACATCTTAGCATACACTTGTTCATTCCTCCTTTGCATGCTTGACAACTAGAATGGAAGCTCTTGGGTAATTACACACCATATACTTGCATGGGGTTGATGGAATATTCATTGTATAACAAAATCAATTCTGTATAAAATTGCCAACTCGCGTAAGCCTTTTTCCGTAGTCTTTTCTTCTTCTTTTTTCTACGCTTTATCCTCACAATACAAATGCATCAATATATGTAAATATTGATGCACGAGGAAGGACTGGCCAATTGATGTAGCTAGTTCCGAAATTTTTCGAATTCCGAATTTCGATCCGAAATTCCAAATTTCGAATTCGGATCGGATCGGAATATAATTTCAATTTCGAATTATATTTCGGATCGGAATGGAAATAGGGGTGGATTTTCGAATTCCCGAATTTCTGAAATTTTGTTAGAAAAATTCGAATTTCCAAAATATTTCCGAATTTCCGAAACATTTTTTTTATAGTTTCTTGAAATATTTTTGAATTTCAATTTTTTTAAATTTTTTTTATTATTGTTCGGAAATTCCGATTTCCATACCGATTTCCGATTTTCGAATTCCGAATTCCGAAAAAAAAATTGGATTGGATCAAAAATCAGATTCCATTTTCGAAAAAAATTACGGATCGGATCAGAAATCAGATTCTTTTAATGCTAGCTGTTTTCTAGGTAATTAGCATGTATGTATAATCTCAACTCCCACCATTAAGTACTGACCCTCATAAGCCGGAATTATGATTTTTAGAAGGTCGACTAAATCATGTAGACAGGGCAGTTGATTATTGAATGAAGTTATGAACTCTGCCATAATTCTATTTGTCTGCTCATTCCTTCTTGGAGTACCAGAATAGCTTCCCCTGTTCTGCATCAGAACAGTGGTACTGTGCATTCTCCAATACAGATTGCATCAGTTGGTATTAGAGCCAAACCGTTGCGAAATGGCACGATGATTCTATCGAAAAAAATTCCCCCCATGTTTGCAAAGTATTTGGGTTTGTTGGAAACTTTCCCCGGATGCAGATTGCTGAGGTTTCTGCACAGGACAACCGTATGCAAATTCAGGACATACCAAAGGAGACGTTTGAACAACAATGGAAGCCTGTGTTCGACAACATCCACTGGCGGGTGGATGCCTTGTAGACACTAGAGCCTAGGATAGTTCAAACCATGTCCTACCAGATACCCACCAAACGTACATTTTGCAGACAAAAACAATCTCATTTTCCAGCCCCATTCTGTGGCCCATTGCTGCAAAGAGACGGTGAAGCATCCATGGTCGAATCGAGAAGCGGTTCTCTGTTCTAAGATGTTAAGCAGCGCCTTTACTCGCTCCAGATGGGAGCGCCAACATAATATTTGCCGCTTGATGCAACCATCAGCGGTGTCACACCTTCATTCTTCACCGAAGAGAGGGAGTGAAAGATTTGGAGAAAAGTTGAAGAAAGATCACTTGTATATCGTAAAAATGGGTTGGATCTTCAATGATCCTAACCTTGTATATTGACATGTATATATAATGTACATTGTATAACAAACAAACAGAGAAATCTCAATTGTAACTACATCCGAGATATTAGCAACTAAGTGGGGTCATCACTATCATAATTGATATTATCTGTTTTGTTAACATTCCCCTGCAAGCTGATGGGAGGAGGCATGACCATGAGCTTGGTTCATAACCACTAAAAACGTGTTGCACCAAGATTCTTGGTGAACAGGTTAGCAAGTTGATCGTGAGTGCTGAGATGGTGAATGATGATATCTTTGTTGAGTACCTTCTCATGAATGAAATGATTATCTACCTCAATGTGCTTAGTGCATGCATGAAAAACATGATTTGATGCCAGAGCAAGGGCACCTATGTTGTCACACCAAAGAACAGGACATTCGGGAACATTAAGCCGAAAGTCTCGAAGAAGCATACGAATCCAGTATAACTCAGCAGTAGTTAAGGCCATAGCTTGATACTCAGCTTCGGTACTTGATCGAGATACTACACTTTGTTTCTTGGCAGACCAAGAGATAAGACATGAGCCAAGAAAGATACTACACCCTGTGGTAGAACGCCTATCAATGGTGGTCACCAGCCCAGTTAGAATCACAGAATGCCTCAACTGTAATGACCCAGAGGTATACCATAAGCCAAGATTGACAGAAAAATGCTTGGCAGCTGCCCAATTGCCTTTAGTTGGATTGTGCAAGTGTTGTCAAAGCTGATTGACAGAAAATGCAATGTCAGACCGAGTCAAAGTGCAGTATTGTAAGGCTCCAACAGTCTGACGATAGATCATAACCTCTGACACATCAAGGGGTGAAGAGTCAGACAAAGAATCAACCCTGAGCTGCAGGGCGATGGGAGGGGCTTTGCAGAGACCATCTTAGATCACTGCAGAAGGTCTGAAATATATTTGGATTGACAGAGATGTAGACCCATGGAATCCCGAGTAGGTTCAATACCCAAGAAGTACCCGAGATCACCCAAATCATGAAGTCAAAAAGTCGACTGAAGATTATAATAAGACCTATAACAGTAACCAAAATATGATCAACGTAAATTAACACAAAGATATGCATCTCAGTAGAATGGAAGGTAAATAATGAAGAATCATTAACAGAGCAGCTGAAACCAAGATCAATAACTGTTCCGGAGAGTCGAAGATACCACGCACGAGGTGCCTGCTTGAGGCCATAAAGAGCCTTCGGCAAGGAGCAAACATGATCCAAAAACTGAGAAGATATGAATCCTGGAGGTTGCTCCATATATAAAACTTCCTCAATATCACTTTAGGAAAGTATTAGATACATCAAGCTGTCGAACCGGTCAGTGAGAACAAACAGCGAGGGCAAGAAATAAACAAAGTATGGCCATTTTGACAACCGGACTAAACGTCTCAGAAAAATCTAGACCATACTCCTGCTCAAAACCACGAGCAACCAACGGAGCCTTATATCGATCAATAGAACCATTCGATTTCTGTTTAATCTTATAGACCCACTTACACTGAATAGCATGTTGCTGTAAGGGCCATGGAAAAAGAACCCAGGTTTGATTAGCAACCAATGCATCAAACTCTGCCTGCATAACAGTTATCCACTCTGGAGACGAGGTAGCCTGTAAATAAGTAGAGGGCTCGGAAGGAACATGAACCCTGACTAGAGCCTGAAACGGATGACGAGTAGCAGAATATAAATGATAATAAAAAAATGACTTAGGCCATAAAGAACCTGTTTGAGACCGTTTAACCAGAGTGAAATTAGGTGGACAAGGTAAGGCAGGACCTGGGGGGAGAGCAACATCGAGATCAGGAAAGGGAATCGGATCCGGAGACTAATGAGGAGGCCGGTTAGAAGAATGGCTAACCCCCTCATCACCTGACTACCCAGCAGGATACGGCTGGGAGCTGCAGGACGAAAGGTCTGGGAACGGTTGGGAGGTGTTGGCCGTGTGAAGGGGGTACGGTTGGGAGCTGTTGGCCGAAGGATTATGAGGAGATGACTGCAGTGGCACCAACGTAGCATCTGGAGGAGGTTGGAAGCTGCTGGTTGGTGGTGAGGAGCTCACGGATGGAGCAATCTCCAAGCTGGGAGACACGGATAGAGGTGCTGCCAAGGCCAGCAGGAGATGGACTTGAAGAGTTAGCTGAACAAAATGAAGGAAGCCAAGAATTAAGGACAGATGAGGAGATACGTGAGCCGGAAGAAGACACTGCCGAGGAAGGAGCAGCCAAGGGATGACCCTCACAAGCCGGAAACAGGAGTTCATCAAAGATAACATGGCGAAATATGTAAGTTTTATGAGATAGAAGGTCTAGACATTTATAGCCAGTATGTTGTGAGCTATATCAAACAAAAATGATCTTAGAACATCGAAACATTAATTTGTGAGAGTTGTAAGGGCGAAGTAAAGAATATCAGGCACAACCAAATGAACGAAAACGGGAGTAGTCTGGTGTTGTCCCAAACAACTTCTCGAATGGGCTAATATTATGAAGAACTTGAGTAGGAAGTCTATTGATGACAAAGATCGCAGTGGAACATGCTTCAACCCAATATTTAGTGGAAAACTTTGATTGAGCTAAAAATGTAAGGCCCATTTCTACTATATGACGATGTTTGCGTTCGGCTATCCCATTTTGCTAAGGTGTATGTAGACATGATAATCGATGAAAAATACCACATTTGTCAAGGAATTTTTTAAACTGTTTAGAGCAAAATTCTCCACCCCCAACTGTTTGAAATGACTTGATCTTAGTAGAAAATTGATTTTTTACCATTGCTCGAAATGTAATAAATGTCTAACACACATCTGATTTAACTTTGAGAGGATAAAGCCAAGTAAACCGAGACAAGTCATCGACAAAAATAACATAATATCGAAATTCATTAGCAGAAATGACAGATGTAGACCATTCATCAGAATGAATGAGTTCTAAAGGTTGTGAAGTAATTCTAGTAGATGACTCAAAAGGCAATTTCTTATTCTTCCAAAGCTGACATGGTTCACAAATGGAATCAAAACTAAGAGTACCAACACAAGGTAAATTGGAATGATGAATGACATGACGAACAGTAACAGGTGAAGCATGCCCAAGTCGTGAATGCTAGATGGAGAAAGTGGGTTTGTTACCAAACTGTCCAAAAAGAGCAGTCTTAACAGCAGGTAACGGGGAGCTCAACCGAATAGGATACATCCCTCTGCTACTCGGTCCCTTCAGCAGTGTCTGCTCCATCTTGTTGTCCTTAACAAAGAAACCAAACTCGGTAGGATAAAATAAAATTTGTTATCGACACAAAATTTATAAGCAGAGAGCAAGTTAGCAGAAGCATTTGGACAATGAAGAACACGGGATAAACGTAAAGGCTTTATAGGGTGATTGACGTTTAATGAACCAGTGTTTATGATTTCCAAACCTGCACCATTACCCACAGCGACCAAGTCAGATCCGGAGTAGGGTTGCTGTTGCTCAAGGGGAGCAGTACCATTAGCAATATGTTCATTGGCGCCACTATCAACGAACCAAATGCTATCATCAACATCAAGATTAGCTTGAGCAGCTAAAGTAGAAAGAGCGGCAGGAGGATGTCGACCCTAAAATGCGAAATTCATACACTAATAATAATCGAGAGCGGTATGAAAATACTTATCGCAAATCTGGCACTTGACCGCTCTGGTTGAGGAATTATTGGGCTGTGATTTGGCTGCTAATGAGCCAGGAGAACCTGGATGAGTAGCAGGCCCACCGAAACCTGGATTAACAGAAAGCCCACCAAAGCCCACAACTCATTGGCCCATGGAATGGCATCCACGTCCGCGCTGGGCTTGTCCTCGCTGAATCTTGGAGGGATGAAGAAATCGTGGCCCATTAGCGGCCGATCCAGCGCCAAGAATAAACCCCGACGGCCCACTGCCAGAGAGAAAACCAGAGCTGCCACGAATCTGCTACTTTGAGCCTGTGCCTAGATATCGAGCAGAACTATAAAACGCCGCAGGTTCGGTGACTGGAGCGGATAGTTTCGACGCATAGGACAACAGGGATTTCTCAAACAAATTCAGGGACATGGTTTTCTCTACGTGAAGAAGATTGACACTCGCCATAAAGATATCAAACAAGGGATGCAAACCCCCGGCAATGTACGAGATCAATTCATCATCCGAGATGTCCGTTCCATTCATGCGGAGTTCCGAAGCAACCAATTTTGCAGCATCAATATAATCATTGCAGGAACGAGATCCTTGTGACAAGGCATGTAATCGTCTTCGGAGATCAAATTGATCTGTTCAATTTTTCCCTGCATACTTATCAGCCAAGAACAACCATACTACTGAAGCTTGCTTCAAATGAAAAACTAGCTGAAGAACACCATCGATAAGAGTGGAATTGATCCATCTTAAGCAATATTGATCCTTTTGAACCAAACCACATAATCAGGATTAGTCTTTCTCGGCCCAGTTGCTTCTCCAGTATGTGCTGGATCGAGAAATTCAGGAGGAGATTTATCAGATCCATCAACGATCGCCATTAGGTCATTGCTTCATAAAATCGGAATAATATGTGATGTCCATACAAGATAATTTTGTCCATAACATTTGGTGATAACAATTGGTAGTAAACTTGGTAAATTGAACGAAGAGACTGCCATATGATTTGAGTGAAGAAAAACTGGGTGAAGTTCCCGTAAGAGACGAACAAAATTTATGACAAAGAATTGAGAGATATGACGTTAGCCGTATCGATCTGATACCATGAAAGATTTGGAGAAAAGTTGAAGAAAGATCACTTGTATACCGTAAAATAGGTTGGATCTTCAATGATCCTAACCTTGTATATTGGCATGTATATATAATGTACATTGTATAGCAAACAAATAGAGAAATCTCAATTGTAACTACATCCGAGATATTAGCAACTAAGTGGGGTCATCACTATCATATTTGATACTATCTGTTTTGTTAACAGGGAGTACGAAGAAGAAGAAGACGAATAAATTTTCCTCACCTACAAAGGTCTACCAATATTTGATGAATGTGCAGACGAAGTCGACGACGAGGTCCTCAAAGTTGAAGAGAATGATGAACTTACCGCCGCTATAAGTACTCTATCCAGCTCTGTTGGTTTTCTTCCTGTCGATGGTTATGTTCCTCAACCTGTGCCGTGGCGACGTCAAAATGTCAGTGATGTATGTGAACAAAGCAACGCTGCTCATATGCGTGAACGCATGGATCTGGTGCGTAGTTAACTCTACCCTATCCTCGATGAGCTCCAAGAATGCATGACTAATATTCAATCTCCAAGGAAATTACGACTTGTTCTTCATGCGGTCTTTGAGTAGTGGAAACCCCCTGGACAAACGAGGATTTGGATTTCCAGATGGATGATGGCGGTGATGCCACTCTAGTTATCCATGAAGGCGCGAAGGCTGAGGAAGGGTTCGAGAGGTCCGTGAAGTTGCCAGAGTTCCAGATCATTCTAACTATTATTCGAGACGAATGGAAGATTGCTCCAGGAGGTGCACGAAGATGAAGGAAAGCTTGTGTGTTTCTGGAATTCTGCACGGACCTCAGCCGCTGGAAGTCTACAGAACTAAGGAGATGAGCCAAGATCGTGGCCGGGAATATACAGGATCGTCCTTCGCAAAGGTACATGAAATTTTTGTTGTTTTGCGTCTCTGCAAGAGGCATGCATTTTTCACAGCCAGTTTTCTTACTTCCCGGTTAACTCTGAGTTCTATGATTATCCACTCAAAAAATTTCATAATTTGTATTTGAATTTTAGTGGTAGTGAATCTGTTTTTTAGTTCTGTGTTATATCATATCATAACTGTGATATGGGATTTGCTAGCTTCTCTATTTTCACTCAAGGACTACATTGCTTATTGGTTTCAGCAAGAAACATGTGTCTAAAAACGTGCAGTCTACACCTGACAAGCTATCACTTTCCCCAATTCAGTTTGAGCAGAGGTCGAGGTACGGACTGTACAGAATCTGCCTTCTAGAACGGAGTGATGGCATCAACTTTTACGAGTATGTCCTCGGTTGGTTCTCTAGCTGCTCCCGGTTGGAGGGTGGTGGACGATAAATTATTAGCTGATAACGAGTTGTCATCTGTTGCTTCTATACCGTCTCATGCACTTGATCGGACAAAAAATGTTTCTCTTAGAAAAGCACGTGATTTCCAAATAAAGGCATCTGCAAAGGACTTGTATTTCAACGAAGATGGCTAGCTATAAAAAAATTGCAGAGTGGTGTGACCAAACTTGCAGATCTTGTGGATGTTACACTTGGGCCCAAAGGAAGGAATGTGGTTCTTGGGAGCATGTATGATACTCCAACAAATTATAAATGATGGAGTGACTGTGACAATGGAGGTTGAATTGGAAGATGCAGTGGAGAACATTGGTGCTAAATTCCTCTTGATTATACTGAATGGCTTCCACCTAAATCCATCCCCTCCGAACAATCAATTGAATCCCTTATCTTGACACACAAATCCACTCTACACGATCCGGCTGAATCCTCCAAAGCTCGTAGCATGAAGAAGATTCGGAGTGGATTCCAGTAACCGGACGACATAAAACTCAGAACTCTCCGGTGAAGCAAGCCAGATTCAGTGAACCTACGACCTCGGTGAAAAGTCAATTTCAAGAAATTGCGCGAGGACTCGGTCTCTTACTATTTCACTAACTTCCCCCCATCATAGAAGCTGGATGAGATGTGGCAGGTCTTCTTTTCCTTTGGTCACGTAAGCGACGTACACATACTTAAGACTGACACTACACCGGCCGAAAAATTTGGTTTCGTGCGCTTTTCAAGCATATAATGAGGCCCTTTCTTAAGGAAAAGTTGTCTGGTATCTGGATTGCCTCCTTATTGTTAAAAGTAAGCGAGGCACGCAATGTATCTAATCAAGACCCAACGAGGACCTCTTCCCTAAAGAGCCGGAATCTGAATCCAAATTCCCTCATTATCTCGATCCGGAAGAAGCAGAGATCCCGCCAGAAAGATTATTAGTCTCATTTAAGCTTGATCCGGCAACTACATCTTGACACTTGATTTGCCTCGTCGGTTGCCAATCTCCCATCTTGGACCTCGCAATATTGAACACCACCCTTGAAAATGCAGGATATCACCAAGGATCCGCCGTGCGCTTGGAGGGCGGCAAAGTTCTGGTCAAACTCCAATCTGCAAAGGATTAGCTCAGGTTAATAAATGACAGGGACACCTCTACAAAACTTAATTTCCATTCCCTCCGTCCATGGAAGTTTGTAAATGGGAAGCTTGCGCGTCCAGCTTGGTTGCAGGTTCGTGGAACACCTCTTCATTGCTGGTATAGAGAATTCTTTGAAGAGGTGGCTGACCGCTTGGGAACCCTCGCTTCTGTGGATGACAAAACTGTGAACCAACTCAAGATGCAATTTTGGCGAGTTCAGGTCTTGGTCAATGACAACAATCCGATACGACAAACTTTAGAAATTGTCACTCAGACGGAAACCTTCAATATGTACATCAAGGAAGAGATTGATCAGAGCCAACCGTGGTTTGGAGTTCGCAGATCAGGAGATGCCTGGAAATCACAAGCTCGGAATAAATCATTTCAGGAGCGGGACTGGCCTCCCCTTTCTGGAGCTAAATCAAACAATTCTCCGATCATAGATCCCGGACCAATTGCGGAACAATAGGAACCTGATGATGCTCCAATTATAGACGCCCAAATACAGATTCTAGAAAATTTCACTAAGTCTCCACCGGAAAACAATTATCTAGTGATTGAAATTATCGAGACACAATTCGAGTCGTTGCAAATACCTGAGTCTATCACAAACCCAAACAGTGCTCTAACATGCCTATGACCCCATCACAATATCAGTCAGATTTCCTTCAACAACAGGAGAAGTCAACTACACGGAAATGTCACCAATGGACGACAACCATGAGGACAACTCTCATGAATTCCCCAGGATAAGACCAAACACGCTTTTGAAAGTTGCAAACGAGTCTCCCAACACCGATGACGTGGTTTTCATCTCCCCCACTAACCCTTGTGACACATCAACAAATCGAGACCTAGAAAGGTTCAAAAGCATGACACCATTCTGAATCGTCCATCCCCGCTACCAGAAGAAAGTTTCACAGCATTGTTAGGCCAACAACACAGCCTAATGGGTCTGCGGCCTTTTTCCTTCTCGCCATTGGAGCCCAATGAGGTCAGGGGGCCAACTGTAGTTGCGGATCTTCAAACAGTTAATCCGGTTATGCCAGCTCCCTTACCGCACTCTCCAGAACAATTTGAAACACCCCTGCAACAACACCCAACTTCTCTGTCTAAGAAAAAGAAAGGTTTTAGATGCCCACAGGATCCTATCTCCAAACTACAGGAGCAATCTTGTTGTATCATGGAATCTATGATTAATTGCACGTCTGGACAAAATGGATGAATGGGATAGCGGAATCATCCCTAAGGAAGGAGTCGTCGTGATTGAGGTACCTATAGTTTAAGATCAAAATGCGGCTAGTCTCCTACAACATTCGTGGCCTAGGTGAATCGTAGAAGAGATTTGAGCTACGTGAGCTGGCACGTAGGGAGAGAATAGATCTTATGTGCATCCAAGAAACCAAACTAGAGGAAGTTAGTAGAAGGTGTTGTAGGCAACTATGGCCTACTGAGGATTTCGAGTGGTACTTTGGAAGAGCAGTGGGTAGTGCGGGAGGCCTCTTATGTGTCTGGCAAAGTTCGACTTTCAGATGCTGCCGGACATGGACCAAGAATGGAATCATTGGCATTGAAGGCATATGGCTAGAGGACAATTAGGAGATAAAAATTCTGCATGTTTATTCAAGCGGATAAATCTTCTTTAAACGACAGATATAGAATTCACTCGAACAGAAAATACTGACTGGCCCCTCTGGCCGATGGTGTGTGGTTGGTGATTTTAACGCCATCAGGAGCAATGAGGAACGGCAGACCAAAACCTCCTATACACGGTCTGAAATGCAGGAGTTTGACCAGTTCATTAATGAGACAGGCCTTTTAGATTTGCCCCTACACAAATATCGTCACCTGCATTTCTAGGGGGGAGCATGCTGCAGCAGAATAGACAGATTTCTCCTATCAACCACATGGATGAAACAATGGCCTACCCTCCTACAGTTTGATCTGGACCGTGCCTCATCAGATCACTGGCCAATATTGCTAATGAGTGAAGATCTGAACTGGGGACCAAAAGTTACAAGGTCTCTCAACTGCTGGGAAATGGTAGAGGGCTTCGATGAGTTAGTAAGGTAAGAATGGGAATCTAGTACGGCGCAAGGGAGTGCTTCTTATGTGCTACGTGAGAAAATGAAACAACTGAGGAAGCATCTGAGTATATGGAATAAACAAGTCTTCGGTCAAGTTGACAGAAACATTGAACACATTCGGGATGAGCTAAAATTTCTGGACACAGTTGCTGAGGCAAGAAGCCCAACCGAATCAAAGAGAGCTTACAGGCAGGATATGTGGCGTAAAATACAACAGGCCCTAACACATAAAGGCTCTTTACTTTACCGAAAAGCTCGGTCTCAATGGCTTAAGGAAGGTGATAGTAACACTAAATTTTTCCATGCAAAAGTGGAGTGGAGCAACCGAGTAAATGGAATCTGGGGGCTATACATTAATGGACATTGGTTGGATGACGTAGCTGGAGTCAAACATGGAATAACGGAGCACTTCAGAAACCATTTTTCAGCAACTGATTGTCCATGGCCCACTATAGACATTCCTGCAGGAAGAGTTATGTCCCCTCAGGCAAACAATTTTCTTACATCCACATTTTCTGAAGCTGAAATACAAGTCGTGGTTTGGAGCTGTGCTGCAATGAAAAGTCCTGGCCCCGATGACTTCAACCTTTTCTTCATTCAAAAGCACTGGACAGTCATGAAAAACGAGTTCATCTTTTTTGTTAGAGAATTTCACAGCAAAGGCTACCCGGGGAAAGGCATAAATTCCACCTTTATTACACTTATCCCCAAGATTATGAGTCATGTCGAATTGCAGCACTTCAGGCCAATATATCTAATTGGATACAGCTACAAAATCTTATCCAAGCTACTAGCCAACCAATCGAAACAGGTAAAGCACAGTCTGATCTCTGAAAATCATTCCGCTTTCGTTCAAGGTAGGCAGATAATGGATGACGTTCTGATCGCAAATGAAGCTATAAACTCTATCAGGAAGTCTACAAAACTATATGTTCTTCTGAAACTGGACTTCTCCAAGGCGTTTGATTCGGTTGATTGGAATTTTCTCCTACACATGATGCATAAGTGCGCTTTTTTTTCACTAAGGATTAACTGGATGAAAGAGAGCATATCAACCCGCAGTAGCGCAGGGGAATTCCTCTCCAGTGGGGCTTAAGACAAGGTGATCCGCTCTCCTCCTTTCTCTTTTTAATGGTGGTAGAAGGCTTGAATCTCTTACTACGACAAGCATCCAACATTGACAGACTGGAGGGTATAAAAATAGGTTGAATCCGCATCTCTCATTTACAATTTGCCGATGACACTCTCCTGATGTTCAAAGAAAACTTGGTAAATATAGCAATTATCAAAGGAACTCTCAGAATCTTTGAATTAGCTTCAGGCCTATCTATCAATTACTCCAAGAGTAAGTTGTTTGGCATGAACATGAGGAGTGAGGTTCTGCAGCAGGCATCTCAAATTTTCCACTACAAGGTGGCATCACTTCCCTTCACCTATCTTGGGTTGCCAATAGGTGACAATTCGCGAAGAACACGGATGTGGGAACCTGCCATAGGTGCAATCAAGCACAGAATAAAGAAATGGAAAAACAATCTGCTATCATTTGCTGGCAGAGTAACACTCATCAAGTCCGTATTGTCCTTCTTGCCAATCTATTTTTTTTTATCCATATTCAAGGCTCCAAAACTAGTCATCCAGAACATCGCAATACTGCTGAGTAACTTCCTCTGGCAGACAAAGTAATCTTGTATACAACCTATACACTGGATTAGTTGGCATGATCTATGAAAAACTACTGTAGCAAGAGGCCTGGGAATGAGAGATATTCGGAGTGTAAATAGAGCTCTGCTGGCTAAGTGGCTATTGCGACTGAGAATTAACCCGGCTAGCTTATGGTGCAGAGGCATACGTTCCAAATACCTCCACCATTCTGATCATCTTAGCAACTGGAACTTGTCAACCTCACCGAGCAATGTATCCAACTGCTGGTCTGACATTTGGGATATCTCAAAGGAGACTTGTTTAGATGCCAATATTTGTTTGATCACAAGAAGAGGCGACAAACCTTGTTCTGGAACTATAACTGGATCGGAGACGGATGTCTTGCAATGCGCTATGCCGTGTTGTACAGACTTAACCTCCAAAAATACTCTGTCATGGAGGAAATAGCCACTAAGATGGTGGGAATCAGGCAATGGAACCAGACTTTCAGAAGATCGCTCCGAGGCGCAGAACCATCTATGCTAGCAGACCTACTGCAGAGCTTACCACAAGGCACCCAAATGTCATAGGAACAAGACCAATGGCGCTGGTCCGAGCACTCTTCAGGGAGGTACTCAGTAGCTTCTTCATATAATCTTCTCTATCCTAACAAATTTTCTGCAGGTACATCAAATGCCTGGATCGCCTCAAGCTGGTACAAGTTTCCACCAAAGAAGGTGCAGATGTTCGCCTGGAGATATCTGCAATAGCGCATTCCCACAGCTGACAACTTACTCAAACGAGGGGTGAATGTAGACATGACAGCCCACCGATGCATCACTCACAGAGGCGACAGCAACACATCTGTATCTTGTATGCCCCAATGCCTATGAACCCTGGATAGCCGTTTATTATTGGTTTGGTATATGCTACGTTGGACACAGGGAGATCAAGAAGGAATTTCATATCCACATAGCGCTGAAGATCAACAAAATAGGGACGAATATGTGGAAATCCATATGGCATGTTGTTATCTGGTCATTATGGACCGAACGGAACGCAATACGCTTTGATATAGAGACGGAGACCATGCCAGCGCTCGAGTGGATCAAATTGCATACCCGGCAATGGCTCTCAGCACACAAGGAATCGTACGCCGGTACCACTGTGAGCGACTGGATTTTACATCCTCCCCAATGTTGTCCTGCATCCTTTGAGACAGACTTGCTACTTTATCAGTGACATCTAGATGATCACAATGCTAGATTAACTTCTTTCAATCAGCAAATTAATCATGTTTCGTAGTTTAGCCGTGATGAGGACTTTATCGTCTGATTGAAGGGATAGATTCACATTTTGTTTTGTAACACATTTATTCGTTTTAATAAAAATCACTTACCAAAAAAAACATTGGTGCTAAATTAGAGAGACAAGCAGATGCAAAGATTAATAATAACTTAGTTGGGGATGGGACAACGACATATGTGGTCCTTGCACATGGGCTTATTGTGAAGGCGTTAAGGTAGTCGTTGTTGGTTCCAATCCTGTCCTTATCACTTGAGCAATTGAGAAGACAACCCAAGATTTAGTTGTTGAGCTGAAATTACTTTCTAAGGACGAGGATAGTGAACTAGCAGATGTTGCTACAACAGTTCTTGCAAAATCAGGTCAAAACGTTGTTCTTCTTAAGAAAGGTAACTACTTGGTGGCAGGTGATCTTTCTAGTCTTGAAGGAGTGATCCGTGCGTGCTTATTTTCGGAGGAGGATGTGGCAAATCATGTCTGGTATGAGGTATGATGTTTGTCGTTGCTGCACCATTTGAAGACTTTTTAACGATCAACATCGAGGAACGGACAGAAGTGGTCTGACTTTGCTCCAAAATTCACCTTCGGGCTTCTCTTGATGGTGGCTTGGTGATGTTGCTCTATTGTTGTCATTACATATTCGGTCTTCAAAAGTGGGGCAAGAAGATGAGGGAGCGACAGTTGTGGAGAAGAAGCAAACTCCAAGCCCTTGTTCTCCAGGACGTGGAAATGGAGAAAATGGTGCTCCTAAGGAGAAGGCCAAGTGCCACTACATTGCTAGATTTTTCCTTACTATTTCTCTGGAATATGTCTTGATTGTTGATGAGTATGCAACACCTGATACAAGGATGTCCACGACAAAGTTCTCAGATATGCGGACTATGCGTTTGAAAATGAAACAGGGGCAAGAACTTTCGCCAAAGTTCATGGATGGAAGATGAAAAATGCTGGAAAATTGAACAGATAATTGTCGAGCCGGTTTTCAGAGGGTTTAGGGCAGTTTTTTAGTAGTAAACCGACGGTAACCTGAGGTGACCCCCGTTTGGTGCCCCGTCATTTTTTAACCCTGCCCGAGG
>JAOWBN010200364.1:0-14832 GCA_028565015.1 Pinguicula moranensis | reverse complement strand
TTATCGTGAAGTATTTTGCTTTAAGCCCCTCATCAATATGGTGACGAATAAATATCATGGTTTTTGTTTTATCTTGTCTAGATGGTTTATTTTCTTCTTTTATGGATTTCAGTATCAAGAATCCATGACAATTAATTTTTTTCAGCAATGCCCAAAGCCACATATTCAAGTTTCGAAATATCATACATTATAACAATAATTAATTAACTTTATCTCAGCAAGAATTCTAGAAGCTCGGTAGTAGAGACGTGTTGATAACGTATTGTGAATTATTTGTATATATTGTAAACAAATGCAGATCAAATATTAGAGTCAGCAAACGAACTATCTCAAAAATTTTACTCGCAAATTTCCTCCAACTTTTCCCTTCTTTCTTTTCTCTTCCTCTTTTTTTATCTTTCATGTTTATTTCTCTTTTCCACTAACTTCTCATCTCTGCCATGTGGGTTATTTATAGAACATAATGTGCTCAAGTATCATAAAGATAAAAAGAATCATATTTGCATGAATAAAGGTTGTGGGTGCCGAGGAGTTAGAAAAATGTCCATTGTCCATACTTTAATTGGTTTGTTGAGTGGCCCCTGAAGGTTTTAATTTTGAGAATGGAATTTGCTGAGCTTCTAGTCCACCAACGGTGTGGAGTCTCATTGTGACATTCACATCATCGATCAATATGTAGCATTCACATCATCCATTTATAGCATTTAATAAAATCTCTTCCGTCGCCCATTCTTCGTTATTTGGGATTCGTCACACACCCAAAAAAAAATTCAACCCAAGGTCAAATCCGGGATCCGATCTTTGGTGTCATTATATATACATACACATCTAGGTGAACCCTTCGTGCGATTATACATTTGATTCATTTTTAATTCGACTTTTGCCCGGGTGACTCTTGAATGCATATTGAGATTTATTCCTCTCTAGTATATGCCTGTTTAGAATGCCCAAGTTCAGGCCCAGTATGATTAACCTAGACCTAACAAGCTCATGAAGCATGGGCTTAAACCTATTCGAAAGCCCAATTCGCCCAAATACATAACTATATGAAGTATGTACTGCCTAAGGGTTTAGAGCAGGACGGGAGCAGGTAGAAGCGCGGCGAACAAAGCTACAATTTTCAGCAATGGTTCTCAAGTAAACACTTCATATTCTCTGCCAGCGTTTGCATCCCACTGGTGTTTGTATTCTAATTGATTATGAGATATATATGACTGCTTTTTTGCATTCTTCTTATGACATTTGAAGATCTAGTTTGTTATTCTGGAATCCGGGTTTTTGAAGGTTGTGAACTGATGAGATTCTTAACTATTTCACCCCAATACGGCACTTTGTTTCAGTTCGGAATAATTAGGGAATTTTATGGGGATAATAGCATGCTACTGATATTGTGAAAGTTAATTTATTTCCTATTTTTTTTGTTCATCAGAGCCAATGACATTGGTTGCAGTTTCCAGTTTTAGCCTGGTCCAATACCTAATTTTTGCCTTTGGTTATCAGGACAGAGCTTTGCCGCTTCAGTGGCTCCAAAATATACCCTGGAAAGGGTATCAGATTTATTCGTGCGGACTCCCAGGTGTGTTAAAAGGATAATGCTGATTTTATGCATGCTCGATTAGAAATTTGTTCATTTTGGGGGAAGATTCTATTGTTTTGCTGTGTTTCGTGGAAATTATCAATTGTTGGAAGCAGAATGATAATTTTCCCAGTATCACCCAAAATTTTGAAAGTTAGTGTTGTTCCCCTTTAGGTTTTCCTCTTTGCTAATTCAAAATGCAAGAGGTATTTCCACAACCGCCTGAGGCCCGCAAAACTTACATGGACTGCTGTGTACCGGAAGCAGCATAAGAAGGTAAAACACTGGACAAAAGCATCAGATAATCTTGTTCCTCTTCAATTATTCAATTCTACAGTGCTTCATGCATCCCCTTACCCATAGGATGCTGCTGCTGAGGCTGTGAAGAAGAGGCGTAGATCCACCAAGAAACCTTATTCAAGGTCCATTGTTGGAGCTACTTTAGAAGTTATTCAGAAGAGAAGAACTGAGAAGCCAGAGATTCGTGATGCTGCACGTGGAGCTGCTTTGCGGTATATTCTTAGTTCAAGAACTTTGAGATTTTGATATTACTGCCCCGTTTCTGCTTTAGAATTTTATTGACTTCATTTTTCTCATCTCAGTGAGATCAAGGAGAGAGTCAAGAAGACGAAGGAGGAGAAGAAGGCCAAAAAGGCGGAATTGACATCAAAGCAGAAGAGTGGCAAGACCAATATCCCTAAAGGTGCATTACCAAAAGTACCTAAGATTGGAGGCGGTGGTGGCAAGCGCTGAATTTTCTGTTCTTGTTTGTTATCCAGACTGTTACATCAGTCAATTTTGGAGAATCTATTCGTCTGTTCAATTTTACTTTCATTCAGTGTTAGACATCAGCTTTTAATCAGAAATAGTTTGCGTTATCTCTTAATTTAATCGTCTCACTGGCATTTTTGGGGCGTAGTTAAGGTTTTTTTTTAATACTTTAAGACTGTTGATTTGTTCATTGTTAATGTTCTGGTACTACTTGAAATTGGATTTGTTGATTCTTTGTTGAATTAGTGATGCTCCCTAGCAAAGAAAATGGTAATGGAAACTGCAGTAAATCTCAAATTGTGAATGACTAGTGAGTAGAGATGAGAATAGCCAATGCATTTCCATTTCCAGTTCTTACACTCATGTTGACATTAACAATTGCCCATAACTAGCTCTGTTGTCAAACAAGATACAGGTGCGTGGTAGCATCAGTTCTTAATCAGATGACCAAAAGAAAAACTCCAGCTATAAATTACACTAATGTCCGCGCAACTGGCTGCTGAATTCGGAAGCATCCGATCTAATTGGTATTCCCAGCTTGTCTAAGTAGCCTGATCCCGGATAAGCTCTGTTTGCAAGACTTGCAACGACTCCCTGTGTCAGCCTTGAATTACCATATCCATGAATAGAATACCTCTTGGTGGAGCTTGATCTCTCAAATGGTGGCCTCAGTTTGGGAGCAGTGAGGGACCTCACCTTAGCCTTGTCTGATTCTGTAGTCGCCATGTAATTCGGGTGATCGACATAATTGCTTAGACAGCTTCTTGTTCCATCGCTCTTAGTTGGTGTAAATGCTTCCCTTCTGGAGCTCCAGCCCCTAGAAGTGGCTGAGTACAATGTGGGGATGAGATTATCTTTACCATTGTCATCAACAAATTGTGAAACCTCCATATAGCTGAAAGATTGAACTTCTCCAGATGATGGACTTATAATCGACTGCCGTGCATTGGTATCCTTTGAGGTAGAAAAACTCTGGCAGTTCCTATCTGAACCCAAGCTGTGGTAAGAAGAAGAATGAAGAGTCTCCTGCTTCTGGAGGTTGTATTTTGGTTCCCAGTATCCACTTCAAGAATCTTGTCACTTCTCTCATCATCAGTGGGGTGGTTTCTTGAACCTGATCTCTGATGGTCCATCATCAAGACACGGTTAGCATGAGGTTTTTCGACATCCAAGGTTTCGCATTCGGTTGATTCTGAGCCTGTTCTCTGCATTTGACATGAAAAGGTATAAGTGGTCAGCCAAACTGATCCAACTTACGAACTGTAATTTATCCCATAAAGACTAATCGAGGAAGAACATTGGGCATCATATACTGGCTATGTTTCAAGCTCTTGGCCCGAGTGACACCGACACGTTCAGATTTCTCCGGGACTGGGGTTGTAGGTCCCTATAAGTCCATTACAAAAAAGCCATCAACAATTATCCTATAATAAAACATGTTTAGAGAATCACATATTGTCCTCACCAAATGATTATAGTAACAAGTCTTCATGCTGGAGTCGGCAGTCACAGCTCTTCCTACATGGGCTCTCACCTGTGCCTGTACGAGAGCCTGCAACCGTCGAGAGCATACGCTATCTGCTTTCTCACAAGGTAACCTCTAAACAGTGCTTGAAGGTTCACAAGTCCTCTCAGGGCTCTTAAAGCTTTTCTTGACTACAATTTGTCATCAAGAAATATTACTGATGTGGACAAAATTCCTGCACTTGATATAATTGCAATTTATGTATAACTAATAAATGTGTCGCGTGAATTTATATGCCTTAGTGGGCTTTTGCCGTCAACTGTTTCTTTTTGTGGAATTAATCCACCTCCTGGTCTCGAGGTCCAGTCACGGAAATCCGCACAAGTTTTCCACCAAAGCAAAGGTCCAAACGCAGAGGGTTTGATTACCTGATTTTTACTTTCCTTTCTCTTTCTTTCCTCTTTCACTTCTCTCTCAATTCCCTTTGTCTCCTCTTTCCTTTCTCTCTCAATTCTCCCACGAGTCGACCCCCATTTCTTCTTTCACTTCCTTCTCTATTTATAAAGAAACGTGACGTCTGACCTTCTTACGCCCGGCAGCCGCCGATTGGTAGAAGGAACCGTTCCTCCTCGCCAATTACGGTGCGTACTTTCTCAAACCGCCTTTTTCCTCCAATCCGTGTTTGTTCCTGCTCAGCCGCGGCTCTCCACCAATCGTTGAGCTTCCCCTTTCTTTACACTCTGTCCCTCCGAGCTATTCTTGTATCTTTTTCGGGTATGGGCCGGATCCCCCTTTTTGGGCCCTGATTTTGCGAGGAGCAGGCTGTGGATGACCTGCTTCGGCTGGATCACTCCTCGGGTTTGTTTGGGTCCGTTCGGTCTTGGGGCCCGTTCGGTCTTGGGGCTGAGAAGAAACGAGGGAACCGATTATAGGAGGGGAAGGGGTGGTACATCAATTACTTTTAACAGTTGATGAGATCACTTATTCACTCATCTGATTGAGTCGACAGATTTAAACAACAATGCCAACCGAATAAAAGATGCTTATCCATACTTGTAATTGTAAAGACATGACCAAACAGGTATGAAAATTTTGAACTTTCTTGGTGCCACAGAAAGATTTACCCTACTGCAGTCTTCTCGAGGCGAAAAGGTAAAAGCTCCAGAAGACATTGACATCTCACAAGCAGGTACAAAAGGGCCTCCAATAAACTATTGTGATATATTATATATATATATATATAATATAGGTGGCAGATAAGATGACATATAAATTGACACATATTCCTTAAAAATTTAAGTTTAGCGTCCGTAGGGTTTAGGGTTTGGGTTTTAAGGTTTAGATATTTAGATTTTTAGGTCGTAAGGTATAAATTTTAGGGTTTAGGGCTTACGGTTTAAGGTTTTCAGGGTTTACGACTCTAAACCCTAAAACTTACTAATCCTAGTCCCAAAACCCTGAAAACCCTAAACCCTAAAATTTATACCTTACGACCTAAAAATCTAAATATCTAAACCCTAAACCCCAAACTCTAAACCCTACGGACCATAAACTTAGATTTTTCAGGAATATGTGTCCATTTATGTGTAACTTATATGTCCACATATCCTATCCCCTTTTTTCCTTTTATTAGTAAAACTTGAGTTTTCGATTCCCCTATCTACGAGGTAAGGCGCAGGATCGCTATAACTGACTCCATTCAGTTCGCCACCATAGAACTCCACAGTTACACCTACTTCTTCAAAACTTACTAACCCTAAGCCCAAAAATCTTGAAAACCCTAAACCGTAAGCCATAAACCCTAAAATTTATACCCTACAACCTAAAAATCTAAATATCTAAACCCTAAAATCCAAACCCTAAACCCTAAGGATCCTAAACTTAGATTTTTAAGGAATATGTGTCAATTTATGTGTCAACTTATGTGTCCACATATCTTATCCCATATATATATATATAAAGCCATGAATTTAGATAGAGACAGGCAAACGTGCGCGTGCAAACGAGTTAGGCACGCCACGCACGGAAAAAACGTGCAAACGTGCCTAAAACGCCCGCATTAAAACGTGCGTGCGTGCCAGATTTTTTTTCTTCCAGAAAACGTGCATTTTTTGGCACGCGCACAGTTATAAAACGTGCGCGTGCCGGGCTAAATTTTCTAACCCACAAACCGTGCGGTGCGTGTCGGGCCGTTTGCCTATCTCTAAATTTAAAGCAACCAGCCTTACATCCAATCCAAACTTCTATAAATTAAATACCCATACACGATAACTCAAAAGACACGATGTGTTGAGGGACCATTGGACTTAAATTTTGGCCGAAGTCCAAGTCTTTAGTAGAAAGCTAGTGTGAAACCCTGGATTTAATTAGTTCAGAAGTACCAACTAGTGTACTGGACTGGATATAATTTATAAATGCCTATACAATGAAATGTCAAATGTCGACCGACGAGAACTATAATGTCGGTTGATATGGACCAAAGCAAAGAGAATGCGTCGACTATTCCACGAGTTGAATAGTAGATTTTTGAGGTCATCCCATGGCCAAACAGATGCACGAAAACTCCACCCCAACCACAATGTTTTTCGAATAAAGAAAGGTAATACTACCAAACACAAGAGCAGTAACTGATACGTAGCATCTGAACCCATCCCACGTTGCAAGTTCACTGAAATTACATTGGACACATGGGTCCTCGCGTGAAGAGCAGATAATAGGTAAACAATTCGAATAATATATTATATGCTATAAACAAATAATGTCTCTCCATTCATAATGTTCACACACAAACAAGCAATTAGACCTACACAGAGAAGAATGAAGGCCCGGTTCATGACAAGCAAGGGGAATCTTAAACTTACATAAGTTTATCAATTATGAATGCTAATTCGAGTTCAGAGGTAAAACTTTTGTGAAAACCCTTTTAAGGGCAGCACTAAACAAATAATGTCTCTCCTTCAACAGAAAAAGGAAAACCCGTTTTGGCATTCAGGGTCAGGCAGGATGAAGAGAAGGTTGATAAAGCATGAATACGCCCATTCAGATTTCTCCAAAAACACCAAATCGGAAAAATAAAAGCCCAGTCTTCAAGCTGGAACTGAAAGGAGAACTGGACCAAGAAGACGAGCCCAAGTTACAAAAGGAAAAGGAAGCCCATTAGCACAACAAAAAATCAGAAGAAGATATCACCGATCAGCTCAACAAAAAATCAAGAGGAAAAAATCTATGGCATGGAGTAGGGAGCAGGAATTGGTGAGGTGGCCTGGGGCCTACATAACAATAAAAATCCATCTCACTCCAATCCTAGTCCACCACGTAACCCCCCATCAATTCCTCTTGAACTCTATAAACCCCCCTGCACAGAAGAAGGTAGAGAGAGGAAAAAGAAGGAGTTTTGTAGAAAAAAGAGGGAATCGTGAACTTTTTGAGAGGAAAAAGGAGTTTTGTAGAAAAAAGAGGAAATCGTGAACTTTTTGAGAGGAAAAAAGAAAGAGTCCTGTTATTTTGGAGAGATTCGATATTTTTATATCTAGAAGGGAAATTCTTGGAAAAAAGAGGGAAACCTGCAATCTCCGGCCAGGGATACAATTGGCTTTTAAAATTCGGCCCCGTGATCCCGAAAGCTCCTCGCTTCCTTTTCATGTAAAACAATACAACCCCGTTTAATATTCCCTTTATCATTTTTATCTTTTTTTTGTGAAGTTGTAAATTCTTGATGCGGAATTGACTATATAATAGCGTTATTTGAAATACTTAAAAAATCGACCACATCGATTTTTCAACTGTATAATAGCACTATTTGTAGTAGGTCGAGAATTGACCATACCAATTTGGCGCCGTCTGTGGGAACCTCTGAACAAAACCAGCTACTACCGAAGAGATGGAACCAGACACCAATAACCCCCAACTGATCCTATTACATATCAGCGGCGCACTATCACGAGGAATATGGTGGCCACCAATCCCGAGACCACCGAGATGCCTGGCCACTCCGAGCAACCTGTCACCGACACAAGCCTGACTACTAAAGTTACGGAACTTCAAAACTAGATCCGAGAATTAGCCCAGCAACTTAATAGCCGTGGGCCCTTACCCCCTCGGCACATGGGTCTTGCTCCTCAACTGCCCATCACCATGAGCAAAACTTTTTGTAAAAATATTCAGCAGGAAGTCATAACCCTCACATCCACCACAATCGATCATCTACCCAAATATTCGGGTGAAAAAGACCCGCGACAACACATCAAATCCTTCACTTTGCATATGGAGATGACGCCTATATCAGATCAGCTGCGTGCCGAATATTTATATTAACACTATTCGGTGCTGCCCAAGATTGGTTCCTGTCACTCCCAGAGGAATCCATCTGGAGTTTCGGAGAACTTATGACCCAATTCTCCCAAGCTGTTGCGACCCAACAACGAGTAGACCGAGCACCTATACACTTGCTAAAACCAAACTACCAAAAGAAGTCGGGAGAATCACTACGTGATTACCAATGCCGTTTCAACCATGCATGCACCGAGATGCCTGGTTTGTCCTTACCACTCAGAATAAATGCTCTACTCCACGGGCTCCAATATGGGCCCTTAACAACCGCCCTTATGGACAACCCACCCTCGTCCCATGGCAGGTTAAGTGAGATATTTGGGAGACATATTCGTTTAGAAGAGATGGCTGGCCCTCCTCAAAAAGAAAGAAATTACCTTGGATTGCGAGAATCACGAAGGACATGGCAACCCAATGGCGAACCAAAGACAAAGTCATCCTTTATCCCCTTAAAGAAAATTGACACCAATTCCAGATGGCAAATGTATACCAAGTACCATACATTTCGGGTCTCCCAAAGTGATATTCTAAGAACCATCGGATCCAGTGGACTCCTAACAGCCCCGAAGGAAATGAAGCCCAGTAACAATCGAAAATACTCGGAGCGCCACTACCAATTCCACCAAGACCAAGGACACTCCACGGAAGAATGCCAGAACTTAAAAGATGAGTTGGAGCGATTAGCCCACGAAGGGTACCTTAGCGAGTGGATACACCACGATACCATGAATCCTGCTCTAAAAAATACTCGTCCCCGGACCTGTGACAAGCATAACCCAGAGGACGACCCTAGAGGAAAGAAACCCCACATCGCTATGATTACCGGAGGGCACCCAGAAGTTGAATCCAACCGTGTACGAAAGAGGAAAGATCAGAAATTTCAACAGGTAGCTCGGGTCATTCGCGGACCCCCAAGGAAAGAAACCCCACATCGAATTTAGCGACAATGACCTCCAGTCTTATGAACCCCATAACCATCGAATGGTGGTCTCTGTCAAAATCAAGGGATACATAGTCGATAGAGTCTTCGTCGATCAGGGAAGCGCTTCAGACATTTTTTCCTTAGATGCCTACCAATGAATGGGACTAGATGCCACCAACATACAAAATACCACCATATCGCTACGAGGATTCGGAGGCGCTGAGGTACAAACAATAGGCACTGTGGAACTATCCACCATTTTTGGTGAAGGGCAGCAGAAAAAAACTCTCTCAATCACCTATCTGGTGGTAGAAGCACCTTTTTCGTATAACGTAATCTTAGGACGGCCTAGCCTCTTCTAGCTCAAGGCCATTGTCTCCACTTATCACCTAGTGATGAAGTTCCCCACAGAACAAGGAACATGACAAATCAGAGCTAACTTACGAATCACAAGCATCTGTTACGAAGCATCCCTCAACAGGGGAAATTCGACAAGAAAAAAATAGAACTTGCCAAATCAAAGAAACGAGGGAGAGAAGACCCCAAGAACTTTCCAGATAACTGAGCCAAAATCCATCAAACCCCCTGGGTTTAAAGAAGTCTTCCTTAAAGAAGACAACCCGGAGAGAACTATTCGCATAGGAACTGAACTCGACCCAGAATTAGAGATCAAACTCACACAATGCTTACGGGAGCACGCAGATGTGTTTGCGTGGACCGCTGATGACTTTCCAGGAATCAGCCCCAGCATCGCCATTCACCGACTCAACATAAATCCTGGGGCAAGACCGGTTCAGCAAAAGAGAAGACACTCCAGCCCTGAAAAGAATACAATTATCAAGGAAGAAGTACAGAAACTCTTACAAGCAGGATATGTCGAAAAAGCACAATAGTCCGATTGGCTCTCCAATGTGGTAATCGTCCCCAAGACCAACGATAAATGGAGGTTATGCATAGACTTCACAGGTCTTAACAAGCATTGCGCAAAGGATTCTTATCCTTTGCCAGCTATTGACAGAATCGTTGACTCTAGAGCTGGATGCGAATTATTAAGTATGATGGATGCCTATCAGGGATATCATCAAATATTCCTAGCCCCGGAAGACAAGTTAAAAACCACATTTATAACGGAAGGAGGCATATATTGTTATAAGGTAATGCCATTTGGGCTGAAGAATGTTGGTGCCACCTATCAGCGAATGATCAACAAACTGTTCCAGAACCAGATGGGCAAAACTATGGGAGCCTACATAGACGACATGCTCGTAAAAAGCTAGAAAGCTGAAGATCATATCGCTCATCTAAAGGAGGCTTTCTCAATCATGCGACGCTACCAATTAAAAATAAACCCAACCAAGTTCACCTTTGGTGTAAGAAGCGGAAAATTTCTGGGATATATGGTATCAGAGAAGGGGATCGAAGCCAACCCTATGAAGGTCAAAGCCATACTTGATATGTCACCACCCCGAAACCTTAGAGAAGTCCAGTCCTTGACAGGAAAGATGGCTTCATTAGGACGATTCATCTCGCGGTTAGGAGATAAAGGACTCCCATTCTTCAGAGCTATCCAAAAAAGAAAATATTTCGAGTGGACGAAAGAATGTTCTCAAGCCTTCCAAAGTTTAAAAGAATACCTGAGATCCACGCAGGTCTTGGCGATCCCTCAACCACAGGAAACTTTATTTATCTACTTGGCGACATCAGAAGAATCAGTAAGCGCAGTGCTCACACGAGAGGAAAACAATACCCACCGGCCCATCTACTATGTCAGCAAAATATTACACGGTGCTGAGGTCCGCTACCAGGAAATCGAGAAGCTTTCCTTAGCCTTAGTTACAATTGCAAAAGGGTTACACCCTTACTTCCAATCTCATCCTATTGTTGTCCTCACGAATCAACCATTGCGGCAAACCCTATCCAAATCAGATGCTTCGGGACATCTTGTGAAATGGGCAGTCGAATTAAGTGAACATGACATCACTTACAAATCACGAAACACGCAAAAAGCCCAAGTGATCGCTGACTTCAACGTTGCCTTACTTCTGGATTTTCCCGCTACCAACAATATTGCGGAATACGAGGCTTTAATTTTAGGACTAGAAATAGCCAGGCAGCAAGGGGTCAAATACCTCAATGCCTACATAGACTCCCAGTTAGTGTACGAGCAATATGCCAGAACATACGAAGCACATGAGGGGACCATGATCAGATACCTGACAAAACTTAAAAACCTCACCCAAGATTTCCTACACTTTAAATTACACCAAGTCCCCCGATCAGAAAATACTGGGGCTGATACCCTGTCTAGACTCGCTTCTCACTTCAAGACTGAAAACACCCAGACCATACAAGTATGGGTGCAAAAGGAGCCAGCTATCGCCAGACCATGTCCCGAAGACACTATCATGACTGTAGACCAGACCAACTGGATGCAACCGCTTCTTCAATACCTCAAAGATGGGGTCTTACCACTTGATAAAGTAGAGGCTCGAAAAATCCGATCTTGAGCGTCAAGGTTCGCAATCATAAACCACAAATTATATAAACGTGGGTTTGAGGGATCTTTCCTCAAATGCATTACCTCCCCTGATACCCAATCTCTATTGGAGGAAATACATGAGGGAGAAGGTGGGGCTCACATTGGTGGACGAGCTCTCGTAACAAATTCGCCCACATGGGTTTTACTGGCCGACTTTATTGCATGACGGACTTAGCTACACACGCCAATGTGAGAAATGCCAGAGGCATGGAAACTGGACATCTCGTGCCCTAATTCCTATGACCGCTATACCTACGACCTGCCCATTCGACACATGGGGAATAGACATCATTGGACCACTTCCCCCAGCTTTGGGACAGAGACGCTTCATCATTACCGCAGCCGAATACTTCACCAAGTGGGCAGAGGCTGAGGCGGGGGCCAAAATCACGGAAAGGGAAATTATCCGCTTCTTGTGGAAAAAAATATAGTATGCCGATTTAGAGCTCCTCGGATATTAGTTTCGGATAACGGAGCACAATTTCGAGGAGCTAAGGTTGCCGAATGGTGCAAAATATTACAGATCCAACACAGGTTCACATCAGCATATCACCCACGGTCCAATGGACAAGTAGAAGCCCTGAACAAAATAATACAGCTGGGGTTAAGGAAAAAGTTGGGCGAACGAAAAGAAAATTGGGTAGAAGGATTACCCGGCATCCTCTGGTCTTACAGGACTACGACTACAAGCTCTACCAAGAACACCCATTTTATCTTGACATATGGGTCGGAACCCGTGTCTATTGCTGACATTAGCTACGGAGCATACCGAGTCACCTCGTATGACTCCCAAAATAATGAAAGAGAGCAGTTAATGGACCTAGAGCTCCTGGATGAAATCCGGAATCATGCCCAACAGAAGCTGGCCAGACACCAACTACAATATCGGGGATGGTGCAAGACGAAAAGAAATGAAATCGAGCTACGAGAAGGGGACCTGGTTCTAAAAAAGGTTCTAATACCTCACGAATAGGGAAAATTTCAACCCACATGGGAAGGCCCCTACCGACTCACCAAGCGCTACCCAAATGGAGCTTGTCGATTAGCCACCATGGATGGTAAAAATCTAAATCACTCATGGAACCAAGACTACTTGAAGAAATTCAATGAGAAAAAGACGGTCGCCATAACGCGACGCGCGCCTAAAAATATTCGCAGATATGCATACTATTGCAATCATTTCTCATACACGAAATGAGTGGTATGGATCATGAGTTAAACCAATTTTATAAAATTTCAAAATCGCTCCAAAGACTTTGGCTCGCTACTATCAGTAATCTTAT
The DNA here is from genome assembly GCA_028565015.1 of Pinguicula moranensis. Classification (NCBI taxonomy): domain Eukaryota; kingdom Viridiplantae; phylum Streptophyta; class Magnoliopsida; order Lamiales; family Lentibulariaceae; genus Pinguicula; species Pinguicula moranensis. The sequence goes on along the minus strand of JAOWBN010200364.1, from coordinate 1,947 downwards.
GGTTCTCTACTGAGCTGGCATTGCAAGTTCAATGATATTGATGGTGCATCGTCACTCTTAACCGGCTTGTGCCACTACTATGAATTGAGTCCTTTTCAAAAGTCTCAGAGAGGAGATGAAATCCTGCACTGTTTCTATTAGATCTAACGGTGTCAAGGATGGATTTAAATTTCAGTTTGTACCCCACCAGTGCCAGAAGGATTATGTTTCTAAAGTGGAGAGCAAGAAGGAGCTTATCAAAATGGGAAACTCCTCATCATAGGATACAAGAAATCCAAGAGAATTAGTGAGCTCTCAAAACTTCTTATTAGCATTCAAAGCGATGGGATTTCCAGTCCAGCCACTCCACTAAAGTAGGGCCATCCTCATTAATTGGCTCGCTGAGATGAGATCCTAGCAAACCAATTTATTGTGAGAAAGAAGTTGCAGCTAGTTGGCCTTGCTGCCATACTTTTATCTTGCAAGTATGAGGAAGTTTCTACACTTGTTGGTGGATAATTTGATCTTCATCGCCGACAAAGCATATACAAGAAGAGAAGTAATTCAAATGGAAAGATTAATGCTCAACACCTTGCATTTCAATAGGTCTATTCCAACTCCATATATTTTCATGAGAAGATCCCTCAAGGCAGCATAATCTACCAGAAAACTTCAGCAACTAGCTTTCCTCAAAGCGGCATAATCTGACAGAAAGCGCCAGCAACTAGTTTTCTTCTTGATCGAGCCTTGTCTGGTTGACAAGGACATGCTCAAATATCCACCATCATTTCTTGCTGCTTCTGCAATTATATGGGCTTAATTTATATGGAGAAGGGCCTGTAGAGTTATTCTCTTGCATAACATTTCCTGTAGAGCTAAATAAATCCATCTTTTATATGAGATGGGCAAATGGAGCAGGACTTACAAATGTCACGCAGGATACTCAGACAATCAACTCCTTAAGTGCTCGAGGTGATAGTCATATTTCATGAAACAGGCATCTGCTGGAAAACTAACTAGATCTCATATGAAGTACAACACATCTTAAGTTCACTTGGGAATTTCAGTCCCTGCTCGGATGAGATTGACGCTTGTATTTATTTGGGATGGATTGAAACTGCTCATGATATCATAAAAGACTTGGAGTTCAAATTATGCCATGTCAGTAAAGGATCTTGGATACAAAAAGCGAGTCTTCTACAAATCAGAATTAACCAACTCTTTGAACATGAGAGAAGATTGTTGTTGACTACAGTACTCAAGGATGCTACAGAATGTACCTCCAAGAAACACACTCATGAGGGTGCTACAGCATTGTTGACTCATGATCATGATTTGTCTACTTCATCACAGAAATTCAACAAGAACCTGCAACACATAAGGAGTCACATGGATTGGGCCCATGGTTGGGCCATTCAACCACGCCAAGAGATTTATTGCCTAGACTGTATGCAATAGGTTTTCAGTGTTCTTCTATCTATAAAGCAAGGTATCCGTGTAATGAAAATGCAAGCAAGAAAAGCAATTTACCTTCCATGTCTTTAGGCTGAATTTTCCTCAACCAAGCTTGAATCCAAGCTTGATTGTCAATGCAAACATCCTCATGGTATCAGAGCACCAATAAAGGCTTAACCGCCTGTTCTTCCTCGTGTTTTCTTTCTGCAAAATAAACTTCTGCATTCCTAGTTATTTTCATCCTTTGTCTGTATCTATAAATTGTTTTTCATTATCAGCAGTCACAGCTTGCTAATCCTCCATCTAATGGCCTTGGTGCTGTCAACTGGGGTGGGGACATTTATATTCTATGGCCGGAAAAGTTTGTCCGGCGAGTTTCCTTATTTACAGAAATTTTCTCGGGTTTCGCCAGAGAAAAGACAGAGACTCTGCTTTCATGGTCCGACAGCAACTTCTAGCTACTGAGAATACTCTACGTTGTAATCAAATTTTTCACTCTTCTTCTCTTTTCAC
>JAOWBN010200343.1:0-14832 GCA_028565015.1 Pinguicula moranensis | reverse complement strand
AAAATAATTATCGTTTAAGTACTTGCGCAAAACACCACCCCTTCTAAAAATAAGAAGAAGTAGTAGAAGAAGTAGAAGAAGGCTTGCGCAAAACAGGGCCAGTGAGCTCGAATGCAATTTGGGCAAATAGCTGATGGCATTAATTCCTACACTAAAAACAGTAATATAAATGTATTCATGCAAAGTACTCTTTTTGGTATTTTAAGTTTACTAGGCACAAATTAAAGGATAACTTCTCTTGGGTAAAGATCCAAGGCAATGACTTCACCTATTCATGCATCTTAGGGAATTAGTTTCTTACTTCGCCTATTAGATTTGAAGCTGAATTGTCCATCGAATTCCTTCCTTTCGACATTAATTTCTCTAGAGAGTAGCTCCTATTATGTGATATATTGACATTCATCTCTCGAATCTCAAGTCTAAACATACCAAGAATCTCTACCTCACAAAATTCTCTCTTTATAGGTTCACACTCATCTCTCGAATCTCGTGCAGCCTTCTAAAAGGCATTAGACTCATGAAATCCATACACGGCGGAACCTTTTCCATGAACACTTAACCCTCAAATCTCATGTTCATGGTACTTGGGGTTGATTTTACTATTTTCTAACTAAGTTCTCATTTCTCGAATATCGAACCAAGCCTAAGTACTAACACATGGTCGTCAATCACATGCTAGTTTAAAATAAAGTGCAATAAAATCAAACAACTTCAACATCTCTTCCTCTTCTTCCCGTCCTCTCCTCGGGGCTGCCTCACGCGCCCGGGGAGTCTAGTTTCATTCCCTATTACTCACTTTATCCTCCTCTTCTTCTAGACGCTTCTCTCAAGTTTTTCTCAGATCCTCACTCGGCTTGTTTCTTGCGACAGGATTCCACCTTCCTCTTACTTACTCATCTCCATATCCCCTTAATCTCCCCTGTCTCTTCATTTTGTTATTATGAGTCCAACCTTCCCCTGGAAGATTCCCTCACACCAACTTAAGAAGATGCATCGTGCCACGGTACGTGCAGGTAAAGCAATAGCAGCTCAGTCCAACACTCAGAGAAAATGAGATCATTAAAGAACATATGCTGAGTCTCTCGTGTCAAAGACTTCCGCCCGGTCCATGCACGGTTAGGGCCAAGAACTGCTCCTGCTCGTGGCCAAACCAGTTCTACCACATTCTTTATCACAAACTTCCCTCATGACTATTCTCCCACTCTTGAACGAGTATTGTCTAAGCAGGGAAGTCAAGGAACTCTAAAGAATGTGAATATAGCTCGAAAGTTGGGAAAAAATGGCTTAACTTTTGCCTTTGTAGAATATGATAGTATTTGAGATATAGAAGCACTGCAGGGCCAGCTTAAACAATCCTAGCTTGGTTCATTTAAACTAAGTATCAACTTGGCACAATTTCCCCTTAAGAAGTCCATTAATGCAGTGAGAGCTACTTTGCCTCATGTCTCCTCCTACAAGTTACAGAAATTTCCTAGTCAGTGGAATGTGCTTACCAATCTGGATGCAGGTGCATCATCTAGCCTGCAGCATAATCCCAAACCTAATATTCAGCCTGAATAGCCTCATCCTGACATGAGTCTTAAGCTTAAAAGTGATCCCTGGCCAGGTTCTTTATTTGTTGGCTCTCTAAAAATCCTAGGTGGATTTCGGGAATTTCAGTTAGCCTTGCGAAGGTCGGGGTATCTGAATATAATTATCAGCCCATTAGATGCTACAAGGATTATTTTATGGGAATATGACTTAAGTGACCTTAAGCCTCTGCTGCTAAATGATGCTGAATGGCTCCTGAATTGGCTCAGTGGTCGCTTGAGGCCATTGAGCAGTGCTCATGTACCTTTGCCTCTAAAACGCGAGGTATGGATCAAGATCTATGGTATCCCTCTGAATACGTGGGATAATGATTCAACGGGTTAGATTGGTAGCTTAGTGGGCAGATTGGTACGTATAGATGATACCACCACAATAAAAAGGTAACTTGAGGCTGCCCAGTTGCTTATGGAAATCCTATTTGGAAAACTGATCCCCCAATGCATTAACCTTAATACAAATGGCAAGATATACCTACTACATCTATAGGAGATTGCCACAAAATTTAGCTGTGTTATATGGAACGATCTGGACAAGGATATGACTGATAGCACAAGTAGTGATTGGACTGAACAGAAATCTGAGGAGGATATTTCTCTTGATGACTCAAAATATTCAGAGAGAACTGTGTATAATCAAATGGCTAACTCTCCTGAAAGTGATACTGGGTTGATATGTCAGGAAGGCATAACTAAGGAAAATACTGAATCATGGTTTCCAAGAAGACTTCATTGGTGGTCAAAGTCAATCTCTCAATTGTCACAGGATACAGTGGTTGCCTCCCCGGGAGGTTTTCTCGGTCACAAGATTGTTCAGCCTGATAGTCCACCTCAGATATCCCAGTCTCAACAAGACAGTACCAAAATGGTGGAAATTGATGCTCCAGATACTATGGCAACACCAGAGGAAAATGATATTCTAGCACCTGACTCAGTAGGAGTTGAATCAAGTGTTCAGACTGACTCTCTTACAGTAGCAATGGAAAATCTAAATGACATTCATGTTGGGAATGATAATCTAGCACCTGACTCTGCAGGAGTTAGACCAAGTGCTCAAACTGACCATCCCACGATAGTGGTAGAGAATATGACATAAATCCATGATATCTATGCTGGGAATGTGAATCTTGAGTCTGATAAAAACCTGAGTCAGTTGGATGACTTTCCTTTCCTTGGTACATAGGTACATACAACCCCTCTACCTAAAGTGATAAAAGTCAGAGGAAAATGTCCTAAAACCCATAGTCAAACTCGCAAGGAAGTGGACTTGGAGTGGGATAAGGAAATTGCTAATCTAGAGGACTGGATTGGTAATCTAATTAATCAAAAATCCCTCTGCTCGGATGGTGATCATTATCTTAAGGACAATGTCATCTCTCCAAACCAAATCAGAGCTAAGGCTGATCTAGCTATGAGCATTCGGACAGACCTTGGTATTTCATATGAGCCTAACCCTAAGATAAGCCGCCAAATGGTGATGAAGCTAAACTCAAAGCAACACTCAGCTAGCGGGAATGTAATCTCTGGTACTCAGCTGCCAGAATATATAAAATATCTTCAATGAAATGGATCACATATAATGTGAGGGGTCTTGGCGCCCCAGGCAGGAGGAGGCATGTTAAAGAATTAATTAATCAACAGTCAGTAGACTTCATCAGTCTACAAGAAACCAAGTTGACAACTATGGATAGTAACCTCTGTGAATATTCATGGTATAATTCAGATTTTGACAGGACATTTAGTGGATCCATAGGCCAATCCGGGGGTCTCCTTTGTATCTAGAACAAGAATAAGTTCAGTAGGACAACTATTTTGTCAGGGCCTGGATTTCTGGGCGTGACAGGTCACTGGAATAATGAGCTGAGAAGTAGTGTTATGCTCAATGTATATGGCTCCTCTGAGCTCCAAGCTAAATTCACTCAATGGGAGGAACTATTTGAGCTTTATCAGGGAAGAAGAGATGACAAATTGTGTGTCAGGGCGATTTTACTGTTGTCCCGGAGTTGTGGGAAAGAAAAGGACCTTCTCAACAGGGACACCTTGCTGAAATTAATGGCTTCAAACAGTTTGTCAACGGAATGGAATTAAAAGACCTTCAGATGGAAAGAAGATAGTACACATGGTGTATCAAGTCCCTGAGATCCATGAGTAGGCTGGACAGATTTTTGGTCAAATTTTCTATGGCTAGACAATGAGAAGGACTAGATTTAGACTGGACTGGACAGAGAGGACTTTGATCACTGTCCAGTCCAGTTATGTTCTAAGCATTTGAACTGGGGTCCGAAGCCCCTCAAGGTCTTGGACAGCTGGCTGGAACTTCTTGAGTACAACTCTATTGTCTACAATATCTGGACTACACAAAGTATGCACATGTATGCTAGCCAGTGCATCAAGGAAAAGATCAGATTAGTCCGTTATGGAATTAGAGACTAAAATCTGTCCAGACCAAGAGGTTTACTCAGTGAAAGGAAAAACCCGTTAGCAGAACTTGATCTTCTAGAGCTACAGGCTGAAACAAACTCCTCTGGGTTTTTTTTTATAAGCCAAATTCTTTAATAATAAAAAGTATGTAGATTTCTTACCAGAGGTAAGAAGTAGTTAGAAAATAAAAAAAATACCCAACAATAAAGCTCAAAGCAAGATACAAGTTACAGCCGGGGAGGGGTATATAGAGAGATAATGGGGGTAGGTGTGTAACAACAAACTCCTTTGTTAGCAGTGATACCTCTGCTGCTGCAATTAAGCTAAAAGGTGAGATTGATCAGCTAACAATGCAGCTGGATAGCCAAACCTTCCAAAAAGCTTGTATAAGATGGATAAAGCAATGAGATGCTAATTCTGCCTATTTTCGTAGATGCATCAGCAGTAAGAGGAGGAAATATGGGATCATTGGCATCTGGTATGAGGACATATGGATAGATGAACCTGAGGGTGTCAAAAAATGTTTCAGGGATCACTTTGCTGCAAAATTCAATAAGCCCTTATCCTTAAGACCTAGGATCAGCAACATGACCTTCAAAACTTTCTCTTCAGAAGCAAAACAAAGACTTGTCTCCTCATTCTCTGAAATTGAAATATTACATGCATAGAAGCTGTGATAGCAGCAAGAGTCCGGTCCCAGATGGCCTCAATTTTAAGTTCATAAAACACTTCCTCTCCATAATGAAGTCTGATATCTTGCAGATGATGATGGAGTTTTATAGAAATAGTAAACTTCCCAGAGGGAGCAATGCTGCTCACATCACTCTCATTGCCAAATCAGAATTCCCTCTGTATGTTGAAGACTACGAGCCAATTACCCCCGTTGGCTCCATGCCTAAGATAATCTCTAAGGTCTTGGCAAATAGGCTAGCCTCAGAAATAGAAGAATTCATCTATGATAATCAAATGGCATTCATCCGTGGGAGAAGATTACATGACAGTGTTCTTGTGGCAAGTGAGGCAATTGATGAGATGAAGAAACTGAAGTTGTCGGCTATTATCCTCCAGGTAGACTTTGAAAAAGCTTTTGACACCTTGAACTAGCAATATTTACAGGATGTCATGGTCAAGATGTGCTTTCCTAACTGTTGGCAATAGTGGATTAAAGAACTGCTAGAATCAGCTTCATCTTCCATACTAGTGAATGGAAGCCCTTCTGCATAATTCTTCACAACCAGAGGACTTAGACAAGGAGACCCATTATCTCCCCTTCTCTTCCTGCTAGCAGTTGAAGGACTTTATATTTTGATCAAACAGGCAGTCAGTTTAAGGATGCTCTCTATCCCCTCAATTGGCAAAGGTAACTTTCCACTATCTCACCTTCAGTTTGCTGATGACGCACCCTTATTTTGTCAAGCTTCTTGGAATACAATAAAGACTTACAAAGCCATTCTACAAAAAGATTGAATTGCTCTCGGGCCTCAAGATCAATTACAAGAAAAGTTACCTGACTGGATTGAATGTTTTTGAAGAGATGTTTTCTGAAATGGCAGCCTACCTGGACTGCCAAACAAAGTGCCTTCCCTTACATATCTAGGTCTGCCTGTAGTGGGGAATCATTACAGACTTGTTAGATGGTCCCCTGTCCTGGACAGATTTGAGAAGACTCTTGGTTCTTGGAATCACAGGCAACCCTCGGCAGGGGGAAGATTGGTGTTAATTAATTTGGTTCTATCAGCTATTCCAGCTCACTATCTAGCTCTTTATAAAGCTTCACCGGTAGTACTAAAGAAGTAAATTACCATCCAAAGGAATTTCTTCTGGAACAGCTCTCAAACATGCAGGAAAATGAAATGGATCGCCTGTAACAAAATTGCACGGCCCAGAGATAGAGGGGGCTTAGGGGTGCGAAATGTTTTCCTTTTCAACCAAGCCATGTTAGGGAAATGGGGACAATTAATCCTATCAGGGAAAAAAAATCTAGCTACTAAGGTCCTACGGGTAAAATATGGAAAGAATGGAGTATTATCAGTAGTGGGCTCAGACAATTAAAGTCTCCACAGCAGCCTCCTCATGGCAGGAGATGAAGAAGAAGAGGTGATAGAAATGCCTCAGCTTGGTGGAATGAACTGCAAGATACTCTCCAAGGTTCATGGTTTCAGGATGCTATCAGAATAAAGCTTGGCAGTGGGAGCAACACCCTTTTCTGGAAAGATACATGGATTTATCAAACTAGGCTAACCACATTATTTCCCAGACTATTCAACTTATCAATTAACCAGGATTTATGCAATGCAGATGCTGGTAGCTGGGAAGTAGACTGTTGGTCCTGGAAACTTTTCTGGAAGAGGGATCTGAGGGCACATGAATTAACTGATATAACAGCTCTTTTCCTTCTTTTATAGGTTCAGCAACAAGAAAAAAATTGGGTTGATTATTATGTCTATGAAGGGCACACAAATGACAACTATACGGTTAAGGAAGCTTACAAGGTTCTGTGTGACTTAGATCAGTCGTTGTTCACCACAGAGGCAATTGAGAATCATACCAAATTATGGAACAAATTCCCACCAATGAAGGAAATGATCCTGGCTTGGAGAGGTTGCCAAAATGCTCTTCCTGTGAAGGCCTCCCTCCGGAAGAGACACATAATTCCACAACAACAGGAAATCATCTGTCCCCTCAGCATAATAGGTCAGGAATCTTCGACTCACTTATTTATTTCTTGTCCTGTTACCTTACTTGTATGGCAAGGAATCAAGCAATGGTTGCTCCCTCATAATCAGTTGTTGCCTCCAAGTATTACTGCTTCCACTTCACTCTGCATGCCCTCTCTCCAAGATTTTATGTTAATGAAATCAGTGAACATCAATTATGACCCATGGAAATCAATCTGGATAGCCACAATGTGGAAGATCTGGAGAGCACGAAATCTCTCCTACTTTCAGAACTAGGAGGTAAATGTGCAGTCTATAATTCAACTCATTCAAAGAGATCTTTGGCTGAGAATAAGGTCCATACGATCCACGACCATCTTCCATTATTCATTAACTAATTGGCTAATGAATCGATATACATGCCTTGAGTTATAAGATTATATAATCTGCACGAACTTCTTTGATTTGGAGCTGGCCTAATTGGCACATGATCAGAATAGGAAATAATGCTTCCAGGTGAGACATTACATGAATCCTCCAGATGCTATCCGATAGAACCTGATCAAAGTATTATATTCTACCCCTCACTACGCTAGTTTTATTTCTGTTATAAATGTCTTCCACTTCCATTAAGGTACAGGTTAGATGAAGGTGAGGGACATTTATGTATTAGCTTCTATAAGAGTACATCTGTAGTTGGCCGCCTGGCAACAGCTTTTGAGCAGATAAATGAACACTGCAGTGGTGAAATGTAAACCATTCGGATCACACTATGAGAACTTATTCAAGGGAAGGCACTACATAGACCTGACTTTATGGAGAATTCAAGGACCGAGAGCATGTATGGCATGAGATGTAAAATGTAGAAAGGGGGGTAAGGATGACAAGATCACTAAACTACGATGCTATAAGGTGAATAGGCTGAGTTTTGCTAACTACTATAGTAAATACTCCTGTGGCTCTTGGGTGGCCTGCATAGTTGAAGGTCAGTAGATCACTGCTACTATATCCCTTAAGTCATTGCTTAATGGGATTATCTGCACTCTCTTGACCTTGATACTATAAGGTACACAGGTTGAGCTGGGTTTTTTAGCAAGATAATGACCCATGTAGTCTCTATGACGGCCTGCATAGCTGAGGGTTATGTGATCACTTTGCTCATAACCTTACTCACCCTTTATATTAGATCTATGTAGTATCTGTCTCGGGTCAATTGTTTTTTCTCTTTACCCTTCATCTTTGTATTTTTATCTTTATCTTTTGTACCTTCTTATCGCTGGTAAGAAGTTGTACAATTATCTTTTTATTAATGAATTTTGGCTTAACAAAAAAAAATCCTGTCTAACAACTAAACATTCAACAAATTTCCTACAAAATGCACAAAGGACTACATCATACCCTAGAAAGAGGTTCTAGCCCATGCTCAAGGTACGGTTTTTATGAAAATAAATTGAATCCGAGTTCATAATGTCAAAAGAAACAAAGAAAAATGAAAGAATTCCCTTTTGGATGGATAGGGGACGCATCCCCTGTAGATGCTCCTTCCTTCGCAAGCTTCTCCCTCTTCCCAAATATGTTTCAGAATATCCTCCCAAGAGTAATCCAAAGAATGATATCATGTTGTTCCCTCACGTTAGTTGTCTAGTGAAAGATAGCTTATTTGGGAAGCTTTGTAAAAGATTGCTTCCTTGGGAAGCTTGGAGATATTTGTAAATCAAGGGCTTGGGAGACATTTCTCTCCCATAAGTGAGGGTAAAATAGTCAAGCTACAATTTCTTATGCAGTTAAGGTTTTGCACTTTCCCGCCAATAGATTACATGGTATTCAGGTTGGAGTTGCGGCCTGTAGAATTTGCGGCAATGGCCTTACGATTGTTGTCATTTATGCCCTATTTTCGTCTTTGCATGGCATATTCATGGAATCCTTGCAAAACAAGAGAAACAAGTATGAAATGCACTCTTATCTCATCGAAGATTGGCGATGAGATTTAAGCATAAAAGTCAATTAGAAGTTGGTATAAAACAAACTTATTTCTATCAATACTAACAAATGCATAAACCTTAAAACATATGGATGTATCAAGGTATTTATAGAGTTAGTCATGGCCTTAAGATGCAAACACATGTCTACGTTAGTGAATTAACTTTTAATCCGATTCATACATGTATACATTGGTTTGAAGTACCCATGATTTTGTTTCATGATTTTGTAGAACTCTTCCACTCAAATGTTATATATAATGTTTTGTATATGAACACCTTATTGCATGTAATTTCATTGGGTATGCATCTATAATAAAATTGGAAGAAAAATGTCACTAACTTCATATGTCTCATATATGAATTGTAGTAACATTCCACTAACTCTTTAGAGCCTTCCAACTTAGATTCCACTAACTCATTTAGTGGATTCCAATGTTGATCCAACTAATATAGAGTTTTTATGTATTAAATATACATAAACTCTTGGTAATTAGGTTTGTGATCACATAATTACAAGCAAGTCCTTGAAGTTTCATAAACTTCATTTCGGCCATTATAGTTTACCTTAATTATATTTTGACTCCTCAAGAAGTTGATGTTAATATGTGTGACCTTATAGGTTCTCAATAGCTTGAGAATGGACCATGAATTAACATAATCATATTATGATTAATGAATTAAACATTTTAATACATTAATCCATAATTCATGTCTATAGACCTTGAGTGACATCTAACAACATATCATGGTCACCCAAGTATTGAGAATAGTCATAAAAGGAGACTATTCCTTTCAAAAACTAGCCATAGTGCAATTATTATCGTTTCACCTTATTCATATCCCAATCTAGCATATAGAGGTATTTGTCATCCTCTTTTGATATATGCGAAAGTTTGCTTGTACTGGAGATCATGGTCCTTGAGTATTGATTAGAAAATCTTTTCTACTAAAACTTATGCTTTGATCGAATGTTTCATCATGATCTCTTACATGTGGCCATAGGGGTATCGTCTCCTAACTGTTTAGGATTTGTGAATCCTTTATTGATTACTCACAATTCTTCTGTAGTTAATATCACTTCCAAAACTACCCATTGTTACCCATTTACGGTGTAACTTCGAATATAATCAAAGAGTGGCATTCATACTCAAGATTATATGGTGATCTCAAGTCTAAGGATCCCTTACACCTACTATTATTTAGAATATCAACCATTGACAATATGGTGAACTCTAGTCGGATCAATCTAATGTATTTGTCAACTACAAGCATCCATGTTCTAACTTAGGTATCGCTACACCATAGTTGATGAGATCAACTACTTTTTTCAAAATGAAGCGGCTTAGAACATGCTAATCTATCCTTATTAGTGATGTCATGTCTCATTAATACTATGATTAAGGATATTTAGTATTGATAACTTTACTACATTGGTCTCTTCATCCCAACCTTTTGTGATCCACACTAAGTCATCAATACTTGGGCTTCATTATTTGATATGCAATAAAAGTAGTAAATAAATAAATAATGAAGAATGCTACATATCATATGCATAGATATAAAAGTGTTAATACCAAGACCATAAGTGATTGGCCTTAGGGCATAACACTAACATTTACATCATTCTTATTTTATATAAGGAACTTCTTCAATACTTATTTGGATCGTTGATGAGACCTTGTTCTTATACTTGTCCAACTGCTCCATTACTATCACATAGTTATGGGACTTGCAATAGGCAGAGTCATATCAAGTTCATGAATAAACTTCCTAATCCAAACGGCTTCTGTTGCAGCTTCTAAAGCTACAATGTATGCCCTTTTGTTGATGAACTTCTTTGGAACTCTTCAGAACCATAGTACATTTGTTTGTTAAGAACAAGTCCTTATGCCTAAGGAACTTCAAAAACATTTTTAACCCTCAATCTAATCTCATTAAATCGATACATGCTCGTAATACTTTAGAGCATAGGAGACATCGGGTCTCTTGCATAGCATTACACAAATTATAGATCCAATAGCCAAAGCATTGTATCTTTTGTATGCGAATCTCATCCTCAACAGTCTTAGGCTCCATCTTATTTAACATATGTATATCATGCGCTATAGGAAAAAATCTTCTTCAATTGATTCGTGCTAAACTGTTTTAGTATTTTATCTATTTACGTTTGACAAAACTAGAAACCTTATGATCTATCTCTATCTCCCAATTTTCTTTTTTCTTTCCTTTTTTTGTTCTTTTCCTTTCCTTTCCTTCTTCTTTTTGACATTTTATGGCAATCTTCTTTCTTCCCTTCCAAATTTTCTTTCCTTTCATTCTTTTTCAAATTTTCTTCCCTTCCTTTCCGTTTCAGATTTTTCAATTTTTCAATCGTCTTCTCTTACTTTCCTTTCTAGACTTACTTTCTTTTCCTTCTTCTCAATTCTTTCTTAGGGTTAAAATAACGTGTCCATTTGAAGGTTCTAAATTGGTATCCTGCAAGTAAGTTTTTATTTATTTTTTTAAAATTATCACTGGTAGTTGTGGTATCACCACCACTGCCATCGATAACTGTCAGTGGCTGATAATAACAATCAGTGACGATTATAAAAAAAAAATAGTTCAGGATCAAGGAGTCATACACTGATTTCATCCTTTTAGTCTCTGTGCTCGAGAGATATCTAGTCTTAGGGTTTGGACAACTTGTTTTTGCTGTTCTCTCTTTATTTTATCTTCTGTAAATACATTATACCATATATGTAAATTTGGCTTATCAAAAAAAAAGTCAGTGACGATGACAGATAACTTTTTGTCCGTAGCTTAAAAGTCGATGGCATCATCCGCCATCCATACCTCACCCCTAAATTATCAATCCATGTATCACTCGAAACTATAATCAGCATGCCGAGCAAGCGAATCGGATTACAATTTCAGTTATTATTTGGGCTGTATCAGACCCGGTAAACCTCATCTCACGCTCCACAATTTACTTTGTTTCCTCCAATTTGAACACTTCAAGGGTGAGTTTGGTGTCCAGTCAGAAAGCTGATAGTAAGCCGTTACCGGTAGTTATCCTCCTTAGTCCATATTTTGGTAACCAAAGTGTCTCGGCCCGCTGCCCGTCGGATAACGTTCCAAGCAAGGTTTGAAGGCGAACAACTCCAACATTTTTGTCCGCCTTCGCAAAAGGGTTTACGCAAACCATCAGTTATCCGGCGTGATTAAAACCAAAATTGCCCTTACACTTCTCATTTATTACAAATGCACCATGCATAAATTGTTCAAAAAAATAATTCATTTAATTCATTTAAATTATTATTATAATAGTTAATTAATTTAATTTAAATTATTATATTAACTAATTTAATTTATTTAATTTATTTGATTTATTATATTAATTAATTGAATTTATATAAATTATTACATTAATTAATTTAATTATATTAATTATTATATTAATTAATTCAATTTATTTAAATTATTCTATTAATTAATTTAATTTAATTATATTAATTAATTTAATTTAATTATTATTAATTTAATTTAATTTAATTTAATTATTATATTAATTAATTAAATTAATAAAATTATTATATTAATTAATTAATATATTTAAATTATCATATTAATTACATAAATCATATTAATTAATTTAACTAATTTAAATTAGTTAGAAAACAAGTATTTATATATATTTGAGAAGGGCATTTTGGTAATAACATTTTATTTATCCAATATTGTAGGTAAGCCATTGTTTAGAGTTGTCACTACCAAACGGCAGAAGAACAAATTGGTCCGGAGTAAACCTAGAGTTATCCTCGAAGCCGGATAACTCCAACCAGGACACGAAATGCACCCTAAGGTTGTTGCAATTAAAGGTACACAAATGGACCGGGAAAAATGAGCCCTGCTCACACCGCCCAAAAAAATGTAAATTGGTTAGGCTCGCCCATATTTTAATGGGGCAGCAGCATTTTGCAGGCCCTCCCATTTTTTGGACAGGCCGATATAAAAATAATAAAATATTTAAAAAAAGGGCAAGCCCAAACCTGCCTATTTCGTAAATAGGCCGGCGGGCCCGGCCCAATGTTTGCCAACCTCTAACTGCAACAAGAGGGAAAGATGAGTTTGCATCTTCCAGATTTTGAGCTGATTTTATTGAGACGATAAAATCTTTTGGAAGAATTAATATTAAGGTTAATGATCTTGTTTTGAAAAATACACATAGAAATGCTAAGTACACATCCCCTACAATTCAAAGGGAGATTTTGTATATTCATACTGAAAAATGTTAGAACAATAATTCGTGAATAGATTAGTAATTCAAATTTTTGTATTTTGGTTGATGAGGAAAAAGATGCATCTAATAAGCAGCAAATGGTTATTATGTCTAGGTATGCTAATGTTGGTAGTTTCTTAAGAGAACGTTTCATTGAGATTCACATAATCGTTTGGCAAAAAATGAGGCAAAAACCTATATACATATGGAGAAGTGTAAACTGACTATTGTGCCCTCACTTAAAAAAAATATCTTTTCCAAACTTGTTAATGAACCTTTCTAATTTACACATCTCACGAGACAATATATCAACTCACCATAGATTATATCAATAATTCAATTTTCACTTGGAAGCAAAAAGGCTTGCAAGGGAAGGAGTTCTTCTCGAGTTATTGTTCATCCGAACAGGGAGTTCCCATTTCCTTGTTACTCTTGACATCATAAACTTGGATTTAGCTTGTTCATGTGAAGCTCGTGCATCAAACATGAGCGAAACTCGTATTTTAAGGCATGATGTAGCAATTTGTATATTTTTGGAAGTTGTTTTGAATGTTTAGCTTTTTGTGAAAGATATTGATGTTGTTTAGTTTTGTTGTGCTTCATTACTAACTAGCTTGTATGTGACCAACATTTACTAGTCTTTTAAGTGTAGATCGAGACTAAAGATATGAGAACTAAGTTAGGAGTGGTAAAACTAGCCTCAACTAGCATAAACATGATATTTGAGAGATGAATGCTTGCATACCGCATGAGAAGAGCTATTACTCTAGATAAATTAGTAACTAAATGAGGGAATACGGTGGATGACTAAGTAATCGGTTTAAAAGCTAAGCTAAGAAATTAACTTTCCCATATGCACTAAGTGGTGAAGTCATTCGCCCTATATCTTTACCTAAGAGGAGTTATCAGTAACATTTCATTTGTAAAATGGAAAAATACGAAAAACAACGTCTTGATTAGTTATGTTTAAGTATCATGTTCTATTTGTAGTTTAGCAACACATTAATTAATCATTTGTCCAAATTGTGTAAAACTTGCTAACTTTGATACTTATCAACGTACAATGCTCGTGGTTCGATACTCATTCTGACCACTCTATTACTTGTTCGATTTTGTACACTTGCAAATACGTCAATTATTTACTCAATCTATCTATATTGCATAAGCGGTTTCTACAGGTGAACGTGATACACGTGGATGAGCTAATCAAATGGGTACTTTACAAAAGCCTGAAACAACTCGTTGGAGTTCTCCTTATAATTTGATGTGTAGCATAATTGATATGTATGGTGTCATGGTTGTTGTGCTTGAAAAAATGGTTGAAGAGTGTTCTAGTTTTTCTAAACAAGGTGAAGTTGATGGTTGTTGGTGATGAAATCACTTGATTTCATATTCATCTTATACTTTATGCATAAAACTTTGGGATTATAAATATGCTTTGACAAGTTTTCGCAGCAAAAGTCTATTGATATTTTGTTTGTAATGGAACAAGTTGAAAGTATTGAATCTTTATATCAAATGTACATGGGTGATGTTCTTGATACTCTTCTTTCATATGTGGAATCAGTATGCGATATCATGTAATTGATAAACCAGATACGGATGATTGTTAAAAGGGCACTTGAGCAAACTAGAAGACTTTTTACACTAGAGCATCACTATCGTGTTGATGTGTTTAATGCTGCAATAGATACTCAACTAGAAAAAATTGATTCTTGGATTCAATGATGCAACAGTAGAACTTCTTAAGCCTAGTGTTGCCTTGGATTCAACAAGCAATTTTAAGTTGTTTAATAAGTTTAGTTTTTTTTTTTGAAAAGCTAATGTTTATATTCATATAATAAAAGGTTTATGTACCTAATATAGGTACTAATACAAAGTAGTGCCCTATGGCCACATTACATCATGTCTTGTACATTGACTAGCGC
>JAOWBN010200332.1:0-14834 GCA_028565015.1 Pinguicula moranensis | reverse complement strand
GCATCCAGAACCCATGATAAAAAATTTGCTCCCGAAATGTCTAATGCATTAAAATCCAATTTTGCTAGATGTGCCATTTCTATAATATGAAAAATACTCTAGTAAGCATATGTGCACATATACTGTTATGTAACGAAAGAAATCATAGAATTATGATTTTTCATAAACTAATTAGAGCAAAATTATTCCGTAAACGTAAAATCATGCAGGCACATATACTATTTTTTTTTGTTACTTCTATCCTATGTGAGGTAAATCATACTGATTGTTAAACCAACCAAAAATTCTAATCAAATAATTAACATAGAAACGTAACCAGCTAAAAAAAATTCCATAAGAAACAAATTGTGATTAACAGGAGCTTCGAATAAGAATTATGATTTACTACAATTTTTATTTTATTTTATTTTATTTTATTTTTATTTTTTTAGAATCAGTAATGAATATTATGTCATTTCAAAATTAAAGATTATAATCATTGCATTATGTTTTGCTCCGTTACGTTAAAATGTTATTACATATGAAAGAACCAATAAATCAAAACATTTTCCTGGAAATTAAGTCCACAGTTTCATATTCATTAAAGAAAGAACCAATAAATCAAAACGTTTTCTGCAAATTAAAGTCCACAGTTTCTTATTCATTAAAGCCATCAATAACAATGCATGATAATCAAACAAAATGATTGCTACGAAAAATCAGTTTCATATGAATTCGAAAATGAACTGAATTGAGTTTACGAAACGTCAGTTTCTGAATCTGAATGATTTCTATTCCAGCATTTCAATTCATTGGTGAAGTTCATAAAAGTTGTCAGAAGGAAAATATGAAGGAGGTAAAAGGGTTCCCCGAAACCCTTGCTGCAATGCACAATGGACAATGAAAGTGAGGTTTATCCTTTTGTATTCTATTATGCTATGAAAAAAAAAATTAACAGTTTATTCTGTGTTTCTCTGTCTTCGGTAACATGAAAGAACATGGAATCTTCCTACTGGTTCCTTTTCAAGACCATCTTACTAATTCTAGCTTGTTATCGAAAGCAAGCAAAGGCTATTACTTTTTGGTTTAAAAATGTTACCCAACAAGTTCTGGGAGTTTTGTGTCTGGTTATAACTTTACCTAAACAAAATCTTTGTTTTACTCTAATTATTCTGCTCAAGTAGACATGTTATTGTGAACAAAAGCACACTGCTAATAATCTATATAAGATTGCAATTTAAACAGATCATACAAGCTGGATATTACGTAGCAAGTATGCATTCACAAACCACCTGATTGATGATTGTTGGAGATTATTTGTTTCTTTGTTTCAATAGTAATATCGTGTAAAAAAAACAAATTCTCTTGCATGGAAAAAAAATGAATAAAATATTTCACTAACAACTTAGATGATATAATCCATACTAGTCACTTTTTGAATATGCTTATTTGGCATACCTATAAAATAACATAGACATGCTTTATAGTGGTTGAAGAAGAACCTGAAGAAGAGCAATTCGTGGAGGAGAGCAAATTCGTGCTGATAACGTGTTGTAATCTTAAGAATCTGCGAGAGAAAAGAGAAGAGATTAGATCCTTGTCAAAAGCATATCACTTATTTGCATTAGACTCCTCTATATATAGAGGTTCAGGACCGGCAGTTACAAAATATATAAATCCTGAAACGGTCACAATCAATACACATTTATATATATTTATGTGTATTTACAACATGGAGAAAATAGAGTCAAATAATCAATACACATTTATATATATTTATATGTATTTACAACATGGAGAAAATAGAGTCAAATAATCAAATTAATATGAATTAGCCAATTAGGGTGGGATAGGAGTCTACAAAATTATCGCAATTGAGTTATCTACCATCTTTCTATGAATAACTTATAGCTTAATATGTTAAATGTTTTAAAGGTCAACTTGTGTGTCTTACTATTTTATGTTTTGGTTGAAATACTTTTCGAAAAAGTTGCGAATGAAACTTTTTTTTTAATCAGGTATCCGACAGAACCACAATCGACTAGTCCCCGGGGTCAGGTAATGAGCGCACTCCTCCCTGACTAGGTAATTTCGCGGGTCGGATGAAGTCCGAGATCCAGATGCGTGGCCCTCCGGGGATGCTGCCAATGGTGCTCAAATTGCTGAACTCTTGACAAGTCAGGTGGTCAGGCGTTCTACCACTGAGGCAATAGTTGCGAATGAAACTATTTTTATGAGTCGGGGATAAAGTGAAATCGTGTGGGGGTGCTAGCTTTCAGCTTTTCCCAAGGGTAGCAACACTAGATCGGACCTGTTACCTAATGATTCGCATCGCCTCTTTTTCACAAATAGTATATAGTTGATTTGATTTGCTTTTATTTCACAGACTAGTTATGGTTACACGTTATAGATTAAGTAATAATCCACCCATTGAAATGATTACGGTGACTCTCCGCATTGGCTCTGATCTCTCCGCATTTTACCACTGCGACTGTTGGATCGTGTACTATCCCCACTTCCCCCATGATTTCCAACAGCGACATACTCGCCTATCAGGACACGCTCTACGTCTACTCCAACTGCCAATTCTTCATCCAGTGCCTGATCACTAGCATCTTTCAGGACTGTGACATCAACGCCCATCGACCGGATTCCGGCCAGAAGAGCATGGTCACCGCACAGGGACACACTGATCCTTGTCCTCCGGAAGTGTTGGATTGGAGCTGAGGTTCGTGCAGAGCAGTTTTCCGATGTACCTTGGACGACCTTGGAAGGAGTACTTGAGGACCGTTGTGATGCAGTCGTCAATTACCAACGTGATTAATCCTGCAGGTTGGTATGTGTGGATTGGTAATTTCGCGCTGAACATGCTATTTTACGCGGAGTACCAGAATATGGGGGCCAGCGACGGTACTTCCGGCAGGGTGAAGTGGAGGGGGTATAAGGTGATTACAAGCACCGTCGAAGCGCAGAGTTACATACACCACCAACCGCAGCTGGTTAAGTGCAACGAGATTTTCGTTTGCATTGGAGTTGCAATATGAGTCTAACTGAGAGATTGTTTATTTTCATTTATTGTTGTAAGGTGGAGAATAATACTAATAACAATTAAATTACCACTTTATTATCTGGGGTGGGGTTGGGAGCTTGGACTACTAATGCCAGATTTTAGGCTATGAACACGAACAATGATTCCATTCGAATTACTTTCTTTTGATACAGGACTACAAATTTATAGGGGCGGTAGTTGTGTAGTGGTGTGATTGTGTGATTAGTGGGGATAAAGGAAGTTTAGGATTGATAAGGGGAATTTTACAAGGTTATCTTAAATCTTCCCTTATCCGTAATATCTAACTAATACTTTCACTTAAGTTGAATTGTAGAGTGATAGAGTCTTCAATTCCCAACTTGCTCAACACGTCCGCGAACACTCGACCGGGGACTGCTTTGGTCAAGATATAAACTAATTGGTCTTTTGATCGAACAAATGGAAGGTTGATAGTTTCGACTTCAAGGTTCTCTTTAACGAAATGTCTGTCAAATTTCATGTGCTCTTTTCGATCATGTTGTACTGGATTCTCCGAGATGCTTATCGCTGCTCGACTATCACAATGTAGGGAACATGTGCTAAAAAAAATGCAACTTTACCCAGTATATTCCCAACTAAGTTGGGGTCTGGGGGGTCTGATGTACGCGATCTTACCCTTGTAATTATACAAAGAGGCCATTTTTGTTTCGCGACCCAGACGGGTATCGATCCCTAGACCTCACAGTTGTGAGGTAGTTGCTCACCACTTGAACCACCAGGACTTGATCCAAGAGGTAGAACATGAAGCATCAAAATTTATTTCTACAATGTGAATACCTGAAGTAGATGATATTCCTAACGCCTTCTGTTCTTCCACGAACTTCAGACACGACCATTTGAAGTGAAGTTTTCCATTGCAAAAGAAACACACAGTCTTTGGAGTAGGTAATAAAACATTTTTAGTCTTTGTCTTTACTCTTTCTCCCAACCGGAGCCTTGTCCTCGCCTTTCTGCATACAGAGAATACCTAATTTATTAATCCTTGGAATGTGGTTGGAGCATTACACAATCCAAATGGCATGACCACAAACTCATATTGCCCCTGATGGGTGATAAAACTATTCTTGTAGATGTCCCTTTCTTCCATTCAAATTTGGAAATATTTGAACCTGAGATCTATCTAGCTAAAACACACAGCTCCATGTAACTCATCAAGTAATTCATTTATAATAGGAATTGTGCTCTTCACAACTGAGTTATTTAAATATCTTTAATCAATGCACATCCTCCACCCTCCATCCTTCTTCTTCACTTGTATCACTGGAGCAACAAAAGGGCTCTGATTCCTTCTAATTAATCCATTGTCCAACAACTCAACCACTATATTTTGAATTTCATCTTTTTGGAAGTGGGGTGTTCTATAAGGAATATGTTTCTGGTGTAGCTCCTGGTATAAGGGTAATACTATGCTCCACTCCTCTTATAGGTGGGAAGGTTGTGGGTTCTTGAAAGATTTCAAAGAACTCCATCGATAATTTATTCAGTTTGCACTCAAAGTTTTCATCATCATTTTACTGGTTCTTGTCCAGTTTCCCTAAACCCTAAACCCTAAACCCTAATACTATGCTCCACTATTCTTATTTACTGGCCATGAACTGTTGTTTGTTCCCCTTGTTTCCATGTTGAACATCTCTGTTGTAATCCATGTTTCATTCTCAATAGGGATGCAAGTGTATACCTGTCCATTGAGAGCTATTGAACCTCCACTGATTAATTCAGACATCTTCTCAGCTGAGATCAATTTCAGCTCTTCAACTCTCTTTATTGCTTGTATATGGATAACTTGATCATCCTTATAGAAGGTCACTATCATATCATTGTAATTATATAAGATTGGACCATGCTTTTTAAGCTAATTACCTCCCATAATCAAATCATAGCTGCTAGGGGAAAGTTCTGGGGCTGCATGCAAACTCAATACCTTGCATCCTACATTTGAAGTTTTTACATCTTACTTTACTCACATTTCTAACTCCGTCAACAACCTCCACTGTCATTGGTTTAACAAATTCTAGTTGCATCTCATCCCTTCAGCAAAATTCTAATCCAGGAAGCAATGAAAACTGCCCCATCAACTAATATATGTTTCGGTTCACCCCTATAGAGTCCCTTAATCATGTAAGTATTTAAGCCAGAATTTCCAGCTATAGCGTTCATAGACAAGGTGCCTTCTTTACTTTCTTCTTCAACCACTTCTTCTGTTCCCACATCATCCACTACAGATTCCAGTAACTCAGGTGTAACGCTTGGCTCTGCTTGTAGGGTATATATTTTAACAAAGCACTGGTGCCCTGGGACGAAGGATCCACCACACTTAAAACAAAGTTTTTTTTCTTTATTCTTTCCTTAAATTCAACTTCTGTTAATAACTTTCTTTTCACCTGAGGGGGTGGTAATTTAGTTCTGTTCTGGGTGCGTGTAACTGCTCCTGTTCTCATTACAGTTTTGGTGTTCAGTCTATGGGTAGCACTAGAAGTAACCTTGTAAACTAAAGAGTTCACTGTGAGCTCTTGTTCCTTGGCAATTTCAATTGCTCGTCGGCAACTTCAATTACTCCTCTAAGTGTACTTTGGTTGTGGGATTGCATACTGAACGTAACTCAGGCTGCAGGCATCCGATGAACTTTTCCAAATAATTATTCTCCTCAAATCTTGGAAAAGATACCATGACCGAAGAGGCTATTGCATCAAATCTTTTTAGAATCTCCTGCAGAGATTCTTATGCCCCTTGCTTTAAACATATAAAATCATCAAGTAGAGCCCGCGGGTTTGTCATTTCAAACCTAGTGAGAACTGCTGCTGGAAAGTCCTCCAATTCAGTGGGGGCACGGTATCTGAGAGTCCTAAACCACGCATCTGCGTCTCCATTAAGTGCCTCCTAACATGCTCAAACCTATTATACAATTCCTTCAGTGAAGCCTTAACATTTTGTACAATGTCAATTGAGGTTCGTTACGAAGTTTTTTTAGCTACACCAGAAAATATTGCCAATGATCCAAGATCCAAGCCAATGAATATAATGAAGGAGGGTACCCCTATACTCTACATATTTACTCATCATCGATTAAACAACAATTCCAACTTGCAAATCCTCCTTATGATTATAGAGATTCAGTGTCATAAATACTAGTTGGTGCAAGGCAATATAGATGTGGGGTAATAACTACAGGGCTCAGAAGTCGTAGCCTCGTAAACTGCTTCAAGGAATCGTACAATCTTGTCACATACCTCAGAGGCAACAAACTTAACAAAAGATTTTTTTCATACCTTTGGATCAAAATAAAAAAAAAATACCCAAGTGTCCACAAGAAGCACTAAAATGTAATGTGAGTTAACTAGTTGATGTTTTAACTTCGTACTTCTCTTTACAAGCATCAACATGCCTCGCCAAAAGTGCTTGTACCAGTTCAACCTGTGTTCTCAATATAATCACCTTTATAATATTTATATTTGGTTTTCCACACTTTAATGCTATCAACAACCTTCATGTACTTCTTAATGTGCTGTCAAAGTGGAGAAGTCAACTTCTTTGTTTTCTTACTTTGACCTATTGTCGTACTGCCTTGTGAAAATATTAGGCTTGCTTATTCATTGCAGACAACATATCATTTTTTTCTTCCCTATCAATGTCATCTGCATTAGGATCCATTTTTCTATAAAGAACATAACAGTTTCATGAAAATAGAATATAAACTAAACTAAAAGTACAACTAAAAAATGCGTTTTGCAGAAGTAGAGAGTCTCCAACCAAAAACAAGGTGCTTAATGAGAAGGGAACTAAACTTAACAATTTAGCTTTAAGGACAACATGATCCTAAAAATGTTCGAACAATCTAAATAACTCATTCGACAGTGGATAAAAGATCTAAACGACTTCTTCGGATAACTTCATCGCGAAATACATTTGTCTTTCTAGTAGAAAGTGTCAACAAATGTAGTAGACAAAAATCTTTCGGTATGAACTCTTTCTTTCATACTTTGTTCAACGTGATTACATAATCTTATTGGGCAAAGAGTCCTATTCTTGGGTGCAGATCGTGTATTAGTTGATAAGGTAAGGATCCATAAATTATCGGGATCCTTCCTTTCACAGATTAAAAACATAATCTCCACAATTTCAATCTAACACTCCTCCTCAAGTTGAATTGAAGCATTTATAATTCCTAACTTGCATCACATACTAGTGAATACAAGACTAGGAACTGCTTTGGTGAAGATGTTGGCAAGCTAGTCTTCTGACCGAACGAAGGGAAGGATGATCACGTGCTCCTCTAATTTCTCCTTGATAAAATTGCGGTCGACCTCAATGTGCTTTGTTCGATCATGCTGGACTAGATTCTCGTAGATATTGATAGCAACTTTATTATCACATCATAGAGGGCATGTATTGTGAACCATAATTTCAATGTCTATCATCAACTTTCTGAGCAGTAATATTTCAGTAAGCCCCCGTGCAACTCCTTGAAACTCAGCCTCAGCACTATACAAGGCCCACTACTTTTAACTTCTTACTCCTCCAAGTAACGAGGTTTCCCCACACTAAAGTAAAGTATCTGCGGTCGATTTACGATCCACTGGATTGTCCGCCCAATCAGCATCTGTGTAACCTTCAATCTTCAAATGACAATTTCTTTTAAAATTGACTCCTCTTATGTGATCCTTTAAGGTATCACGATATTCTTATTGTTGCCTACATGTGATCTGCCTAGGGTTGGTGCATGAACTGGCTTACTACCCCAACGATATATGTGATATCCGAACATGAATGTACTAAGTAAATAAGTTTGACAACTAAGTGTTGATACCGACTTTGATCAGTTAGTTCCCCTCCTTCTATAATATGTAATTTCTAGTTAAGAATGACAGGTGTGTCTACAGGCTTACAATCAATTAGTCCTATTTCAGCAAGAACATCCAGGATATATTTATTTTGAGAAATAAATAATCCTTGGGTTGATATAGTGACTTCGATACCCATGAAATTTTTTAACTTCCCTAAATCCTTTATTTCAAAATCTGTGAATAGACTTTTTCGAAGATCATTGATCTCTATTGTATCACTCCCTGTGATTATCATATAATTAACATATATAATCAAACAAGTAACTAGTGCACTTCGTCCTTTGATGAATAATGTGTGGTCCGAGTTGCCCTGTTCATATCCATATTTCTTTATGACACTGGTAAGGCATCCGAACCATGCCCGCGGTGACTGTTTCATCCTATAAAGTGCCTTCTTTTAATGACATACCTGATTTCTACCAAATTGAGTGGTAAAACCTAGGGGAGCTTCCCTGAATACTTCTTCCTGCAGATTACCATGTAAGAACACATTTTTCACATCGAACTGATGAAGAGGTCATTCTTGATTGGCTGCAATAGACATAAGCACTCGAACCGTGTCAAGTTTTTTCACTGGTGAGAATGTCTCAGAGTAGTATATCTCGTACATCTGAGTGTATCCTTTTGTTACTAGTCGTGCCTCGTATCGTTCAATTTCAATGTCAGAATTATGTTTGATTGTGAATACCCTGATAGCCAACTGCTCGTTTTCCCACGGGTAAGGTTCATATGTCCCACATGCCATTCTTTATTAGTGCATCCATCTCATATTCCATTCCCTTGTATCGTTCGGGTTCCTTTAATGCTTCATGTACTTTTTGTGGAACCCGTGCTGAATATAATGTTCTTGTATATGCCTGTGTGACAGTACCTTTGACCAAATTGGCCATAGGATATTTTGACAGGCGAGGCTCATGTTCTGATTCATATCTTTTTGCTGGAACCCCTCTCATGCTTCAGTGAGGTATTACATACTTCTGAATAGTTGGGGTAGACTCCGTCTCATCCCTATCATGGTCAACAAAAGATATAGTAGTAATGGGACTAAGAGGAAGACAATTAGATGCACATGCCTCAGGTATATCAGGAGAGGGTGGCGATGAGCCCGACATGGGTTCATTATCTTTTGGGAGCGTAGAGCAATGGACAAAAAAGCAGGGGTAGCTCCTCCTGAAGCGAATAACCAGTCAAATGTCTTGGGCACATTACTCACATTCTCCTCCTGGCCGAGATGTTGGCTAGCATAATAATACTCAATTTCCAGAAAGTTGTAGTTCATAGTGGTATAGAGACGACGATTAAATGGATCAAAACAATGGTAGCCCTTTTTTATTGATGTCATATCCAACAAATACACATTTCACCGCACAGGGGTCGAGCTTGGTTCGCTTAACTTTATTGATATGGACAAATACAATGTAGATGAAGAGCCGTGGGTAGAGTGTGAGGTTGGAAGGGATAGAAATAAGGTCTAAGAGTGTCTTCAAGTTAAGTATCTTTGTTGGCAGGCGATTCAAAAAACACCCTACCGTGGCCACTGCCTCAGGCCAGTAGTAGCGAAGAACATGTGAGTCTATCATCAGGGCAAGTGTGACTTTGAGCAATAGACGATTCTTACATTCTACGATCCTATTTTGTTGTGCGGTGTAAGGACAGGTGATCTAATGGATAATGCCATGAGTGCGTAAGAAGTCCTGGAAGGAGTGACTAGTGTATTCGCCCCATTATCGAAATGAAGAATCTTGATGGCCACCTAAAATTGTGTGTGAACCATCGAGAAGAAATCCATGAATTTTGCAGGGACCTCTGATTTATGTTTCATGAACTTGATCCACATCATTCAAGTACAATCATCAATAAATAAAATAAAATATCGAATAACAAAACAACCAAAGTTTGATTCTGACCCCCATACATCAGAGTGAATCAAATCAAAAGGTCGGGAAGCCCAAGTATTATTCAAAGGATAACTATGGCAGTGACTCTTGTCCAAAACACATGTCTCACAGCTAATATTATTAAATGCTTTGGAAAAATAAGGAAACAGAAGCTGAAGATAATCGAGAGATGGATGTCCCAGCCGGCGGTGCCACAGACAGGTTTGACAGTCCGCAATCTCAAGTGCTAACATACACGAACCTTCACTGACAACATCATCAACAAAGTATAGCCCACATTGCTCAGTGCCACACCCAATGATCTCCCATGTCCTGATATCCTGTAGCAAACAGAAGGTAGAATACATCGGTGCACAACAATTAAGTTCCTTAGAAACATGACTAATAGATAGAAGCTTGCAAGATAAAGATCATGCGGGGCAATTGATCTTGCGCCTTTGACAGGGGCAATGCCCCCATTATATGTTTGAATACATGTCCTTCGAGGGGCAAATGGGACACAAATATCATCCCTATCATTAGCCGTGGTATCTGTCGCCCCACAATCGAAAATCAATGGTTGTGAAGTAGGACCAGTAACTGTATGGTGAATTACATAGGCAAAGGGTAAGTCCTGCAAATATTCTTGACTGGCAGGGTCAAAAAAAGAATGTAAGGGTTGCGGGGATTGAATGGCAATATTTCTATGATGCCTGGACTGATCAGAAACTTGCACAAATCTCAGGGACCGAGTAATAAAATTTGAAATTGCAAGGACTGACTATAAATTAGGTAGAATACCATAAGGGCAAGACATTAAATTTTGGGAAAAAAAAGTATGTTTCCTTCTCGTGCGCATCACCTCGTGAAGAAGTCATTGCATATGGGACAACGATTGCGTCGAAACCATGTGTGTCGCCGTTGTCGTTGCTGATAGCGTCATTGTTGCCCACGGTGGTGGTCGCAGAGCCAACCTTCTTGCCTTGCTTCCATGGGTCAAGCCAATTTGTAAGATAACCTATTCTCCTTTAACATTCTTCACGATTGTGGCAGAATTGATTACAATCTTCACACCAAAGCCGCGATTTCTCACCACAATCAAGTTATCCAATCCACTTGTAACACCCTTCACGATTATGGCCAAAACGTTGGCACTCATTACACCATAAACGTGATTCATCGGTTGGTCTTCCGTTCAAGGGTAGAGGTGCCGCCGGTCAAAGTATGTGCTTTGTCGGCTTGGTGCAACCCTGAGAAACTAGCCCACTCTCAATCCTTTGTGATGCTTCGTCGCTGCTGTTGGGTGGGGAGTGAAACATCCCACGACAAATTGTCTTTATTTAACCGCAACATACGCGGCACCAACTGAGGGTAGAGGATTCTGTTGGAGGGTGTCACAGCGGGTGGAATCGTAGATATCATTGATGGTGGATAGGGATTTTAACAATTTTTTTTCTTCCTGTAGGCGATGGAACATAGCAATATCTTTTGAGGATTCCATTGGATTTGCTTGACGGTGTTCAATTGCTCGCCACAATTGTTGAAGAGTGCTGAATAATTGTTCAAGTATGCCATTTCTCTGCTCGTGATGATTTGCTTTCACCGTGATATCATATAGTTGTAAGGCATTGTCGGTGCTCCTGAATGTTGTGGTCAACACAGTCCAAATATCGGCGGCGGTAGGACATTCGGCGTATTGGTTTACCAAATTTGACGCAATTGAATCAAGTATCCAAGAACAGACCGTCAGATTGGTTTTTTCCCAACAACTATAGCTCGGATCTTCTTTAGCAGGTGTAAGAGGGTCACCGGTCAAATTTCCCAGGTAACCTCGTCTGCCTATTTCCACCCGCATCAAATGACTCCATAAAGGGTAGTTTTCTTCATTTAATTTAACACTGATTGAAACTGGTGTTTCTTAGGTATTCAGTTGTGTGAGCAGATTAGAAAACTGCTCTGTGAAATATTGCAAAATAGCTGTGACCGTCGTAGATGGTTGGCCACGATGTTCGTCCATCAGTTTAGGCATTGGATGAACGCCTGGTAGATGATGAAAAAAATACCAAGTCAATAGATCGGCTCCCGCTCTGATACCATGTCAACAAATGTAGAAGATGAAAATCTTTTGGTATGAACTCTTTCTTTGATACTTTGTTGAAAATGATTACATTATCTAAAGAATCCTATTGTTGGGAGGAGATCATGTATTAGTTGATAAGGTAAGGATCCATAAATTATCGGGATCCTCCTTTCACAGATTAAATACACGATCTCCACAATCTCAATCTAACAGAAAGTAGAAAATGAAGAGAATGGTTTTGTGATTTACCCAATTGCATTCAATCAATAAATGATGTCAATCATTTCATTAAAGAACTTGCAAAATCAGAAACATAAACCCTAAAATCAAACTCAATTTTTCATGGAGAAATAACAACCAATATTGGAATTCGCAACATGACCATAAGATTCAAACTTCCCCACAAAATTAAATTTTCCTCAAATTCTAGGGTTTTAAATTTGGACAAAAATTACTTTTTACCTGGTAGAGGAAGTAGGAAAACCAAAGTTGAAAACAAGAAGAGTTAGGGCTCCTATTCGAAAGAAGGTGAGGAGGAAAGAGACCTAGGCGGACATGGGAGAAACAAATTCAATTTGATTTAACAGGATTAGACTTTTCTGAGGACATAATCTCTGATATGATGAGTTGGAGACGGCAGATTACGATAACATATATGTTGGGTTTTTGACTGTCGTACTTGATATTGGACATGCTACGGTAGCTAGCGTAGACTAGATTGTTAGGTTCTGTGTGCACACTCATTAGACCAAATTTCATTTACTATTTTGCGGATGTTCCTTTTTTGCCTTTTTCGTGTTTTTTTTTGTTTGGTGTTGTCTGTGTTTCTTCATTTTAATTTAGTGATTGTTTTTGTATGCATAATGTAAATTTTACCAACATTTTGATTATTTTGTTTACAAAAACTTTGTATTTTATGTAAATCTTTATTTTTTGCAGTTCAATAAAAATAATCTTTTGTGATTATTATGCAGGTATGTCTGAGTAGCTAGTTTTGAGGTTGAAGTGATGCAAGATACTTCTCTATAGTTACTATACTCATTCAAGATTGTGTTTGCATTGTCCCTGTACTGATATATTGACGGTTATGAAATTATTGAGTTGTGTACCAATATGTGCGTTGACTCTATTTATTAGTTGACAGGTATGAAATTTTTTGATTCGTCTACCAGTACTATACTGATAAGTTAACGACTAGGAAACTTTAGTTGAGTTGCATACCATTATGCGAATTCATGTTATTGATAAGTTTGCATCTATGAAACTTTTTAAGTCGTGAACAAATATCCAAGAACTAATCACGTACCAGAGCCTGTCTTAAGAAAAATTCTTTGCAGTTGAGCAACTATTGAGCATACCATAAATCCTAATCCTAGCTATTTGGACTCCGCTGTTGGTTGGAGGTTAAATTGCAATAGTTGACCTACTATTTTTAGTACTGTCTAGTTGGATAATATCTCAATGTCTCGCTGAGTTCTATAAATATCCAAGCTTAGCTCTTACCTCGAGATGTCGTTATGTAAATATTTGTACAAAATTTGGCGTATAAAAAAATAAAAATACTCTTTCAGAAACTCAAATTTTTCAAAATATTTTAAGTTTTTTTCGAGTTGGAGTTTCTGCGAATACATTTTTTTATTATCTATTTTTAACGTAGGTTTACGACTGCGTGCATATCTCCTAGACCATGCTTACGGCCAAAATTCACCAAATAAGTTTGGTTTGGTTTTATTTGATTTGAGACGCTACCGGGTCAGAATTTTCTTTAAGGAGGTATAAGTGTAATTTTGTAGGGAGGGTGAAAACTTAAAATATTGAACATAATAACAAAAATTTTAAAAGAAATTTCAAATAAATATTTGAAATTTCAGGGGTGTGGATACAACTCGCACCCTCCACCAAATCCATCCCTATAGTTTTTTAACAGGAATTTTGATTGGAATGCAGTTTTTTTTCATAAAAAAGAAAAGAACAGAAAATTAGCTGACAGTTTTCATATCGAATGCACTTACCATCCTAGTGTAATATGGTTTTTTAGATTAAGCGTTCTAAAAGGATAAAATAAATGAAACAAAAGCATCAAATCTTATCTCAAGCTTATCCATCTTCCATTTTATATTTCATGTTGTATGAAGTATTCTCTCACTTATTATTTCTTCAACACAACTCTGCATGAGAAATTTGCACAAAAATGAGGGGAAATAAAAAATTGAGGATGAAAATTGACCATTGATAGTTAAAGTGGTAAAACACGCTTAATAAGATAGAAGTTGTACATCGTGATGAAGCAAAAGCATTTTCAAAAAGATGGAGGAGTGACCATATACTATTGGGTTGTATGATACCCAATAATGTGATTTTAAGTCAAAACAAGAATCTACGAAGAAAATCGCAAGTTTGTCTCATATACAAAAGAATATTCTGTATTTGTTTATGTATAACATGTGAATTCTTTCCGCTTTAGGTGCAGAGATGGAGCCAAGGGTAGACATCCCAGAAATAACTCAGACTCTGTTTATATGGGTGAACAAATGATAAACGATAGCGATAATGGAAATTATCGTTACCGTATTATTTTTTAACAGTAATGGTTTTTTTAATACCATTACCGTACCCAAATTTCGGAAAACTATTGTATTACGGTAATACAGTAAATGGTACGGTAAAGATATTTTATCATTACCATTATATTTTTTTCTTTTTTGCTAATTTTTTAGTGTTTTTGATATGATAATCATTTATTCATAATTTTTTTTATTCGATCAAAGAGCCTTAAAGATTATTTAAAATTTTATTGCATTATTCTTTTATTTTAAAAAAATTAACAATATAACATTTGTTATTTTAGTTATAATTAATTTTAAAAAACCCTGTAACACTGTTACACTATATAAATATGATAAAACATGATTAAACAATAAACACCATAAATAAGTTCAAATAAGTACCAACAATTCAACATCACTACA
>JAOWBN010200321.1:0-14835 GCA_028565015.1 Pinguicula moranensis | reverse complement strand
TTACGTCAAAAAGGCCAAATAGCCATTAGCTCTATTTTGCCTACTCCTCATTTATGTTCATCATGTCAAATGGCCAAGAGCCATCGCTTACCTTTTGAGACTACTACACAGCGTGCTACTACACCTTTGGAACTTATCCATTGTGATTTATGGGTCCATCCCCTGTTTTATCTACTGATTGCTGTGTATTATGTTATTTTTGTGGATGATTTCTCTCGTTTCACATGGTTTTATCCACTTCGGCGAAAGTCAGAATTTTTTGATGTCTTTTGTCGTTTTCATACTTTTGTTGAAACTCAATTTTCCACAAAAATTTCAAAGTGATGGCGGTACTGAATTTTCCTCTCACCGCTTTCATGATCATCTTCACCTTGCTGGTATTCATCATCAAATGTCTTGTCTTTATACACCAGCCCAAAATGGTCGTGCTGAGCGTAAACATCGTCACATTACCAAGAATGGCCTTGCTCTTCTTTTTCATTCCTACCTTCCGCTCTCTTTTTGGGTTGATGCCTTTAGCACTGTGACCTACACCATCAATCGGTTGCCATCCTCGCCACTTGCAGGTATTTCTCCATTTGAATTATTATTTTCTTCTTCTCCTTGTTATGCTTCATTTCGTCCATTTGGTTGTCGAGTATTTCCTTATCTCCGTGACTATGCTCCACATAAACTTTCTCCTCGCAGTCTTCCTTGTATTTACCTTGGTGTTAGCTCCCCTCACTTCTCGTATCTACGTCACTCGTCATGCCCAGTTTGATGAAACTCACTTTCCCTACCAAAAATCTTCTCCTTCTCAGTCACCCTCTTCCCTTACCATCTCTACCTTTCTTGAGCCTGACTCTCTCTCCCCTTCTTTACATGCCTCTGCTCCATCTGTCTCTTCTGTTCAGGAGCCTCACTCTTCTTCTCCTTGTATTATTTGTACTAACTCTCTTGTGCCGGATACACGATCTTTAGCCTCTTCTCCCGGTGCTGATACATTGCCTTTACCCGATCCACCTTTGCCTCAACCTTCTTCTGTTTTGGGTTCTCATCCTATGGTTACACGAGCCAAGGCAGGCGTCTTTCGTCCTTGTCATATTGTTGATCTCAGTACTGTGGCTTCTACTCCTCTTCTTTCCGCATTGGTTACCACTTCAGAGCCTCGTGGCTTCAAGTCAGCTGCCAAGAATCCTGCTTGGATCGCTGCTATGGATGATGAGATTCGTGCTCTACATACTAATCAGACTTGGGTTCTTGTTTCTCGGCCCTCTCATGCTAATATTGTTGGCTCCAAATGGGTTTTTCGCACCAAGTATCTCCCTGATGGTTCTATTGAGCGCTTCAAAGCTCGCCTTGTTGCTCAGGGTTTTTCTCAGGTTCCAGGCTTGGATTATTTTGCTACCTTTAGTCCCGTTGTGAAAGCGACCACTGTACGCACTGTTCTTTCTCTTGCTATATCTTGTCAATGGCCTCTTCGTCAGTTGGATGTTAAAATTGCTTTTCTCAATGGTGATCTCACTGAGGATGTATATATGGAGCAGCCTCCTGGTTATGTGGATCCCCGCTTTTCTGATCATGTTTGTCACCTGCGCAAAGCCTTGTATGGTCTTCGACAGGCTCCCCGGGCTTGGTTTGATCGGTTTAGTGCCATTCTTAAATCTTTGGGTTTTTTCTGCAGTCGGGCTGATCCTTCCCTCTTCACCTTCTTTCAAGACTCGCATACTATTTACCTTCTTCTATATGTCGATGACATCATTGTCACCGGCAGTGACTTACCTCTTCTGGAGCGCTTTATCTGTCGTCTTGACTCTGAGTTTGCCACTAAGGATTTGGGCTCTCTGAATTACTTTCTTGGTTTGGAGGCTACCTCCACTCAGGATGGACTTTTTCTCAGTCAGTTGAAGTATGCTCGTGATATACTCGCCCGTGCTCAGCTATTGGATTGCAAGCCTACTCCGACTCCTATGGTTGTCTCTCAGCATCTCACTGCTTTCGGCACTCCATTTAGTGATCCTACTCTGTATCGGTCTCTTGTTGGGGCCCTTCAATATCTTGTGATCACTCGTCCTGATATTGCCTATGCCGTTGGTGCTGTTAGTCAGTTTATGCATAACCCTACTGAGGATCACTTTCTTGCCGTGAAGCGGCTTCTTCGCTATGTCAAAGGAACCCTCACCCTTGGCATACATCTTCAACGCTCCGCCTCTAGTGATCTCCTGGTCTATTCCGATGCTGATTGGGCCGGCTGCCCTGGTACTCGTCGTTCTGTCTCAAGATATGCCATTTTTTTGGGGGCCAATCTTGTCTCTTGGAGTGCCAAGAAACAACCTACTGTCTCTCGCTCGAGTTGTGAATCAGAGTATCGGGCTCTTGCTATGACTTCTGCTGAGGTTTTATGTCTCACTCATCTTCTTCAGGATCTGCACATCTCAATGGCTCGTCCGCCCCTATTGCTCAGTGACAGCAAGAGTGCTATCTTCCTTGGCTCCAACACTGTCTCTCACAAACGGGCAAAGCATGTTGAACTCGATTATTACTTCATTCGTGAGCTTGTGCTCGCCGGCAAGCTTCTAATGCAATTTATTCCGTCTCACCTTCAGCTTGCAGATATCTTCACGAAAAGTCTGGGTCATGAGCTCTTCATCTTCTTTTGATCCAAGCTTCGTGTATGGGTATTGAGGGGGATAGCACGAGTGAAGGGTTTAGTTCCCCCTTAACTGATTGAGGGAGTTAGCAACACGTGCTACACACACATGGTTTCTTCTTGCCAATTATATATACATGTACATTGTAAAACACAAACTCAATGCAAAACCAGCAAGAACTTTAAACTCTTTTCAATACATTTCCATCAAGAACTTTTCAATCCTTAAACTCTTTTCAATTCATTACAAAGACAAACTTTCCAGGTTCCCTACACCAAATAGTGTCAAATTGATTTCCAAACTTCTGCTCTTGTCCTTGTGTTTAATTGACCAAGGTGTTGTGTATAGTGTTTTAATGGGGGTGTTGCTCCCCACATAGAAGAAGCTAAGCCAATGATATAGGTCTTGCCATAATTTATATGTACTATTTCATTCGAAGAACAAATGGCGTAGAGACTCCTCCTTTTGATGGCAAAAAGTACAACCCAGTGCTGGAAGTTGTGCCGAGCAAACTCCCCTTTTTTCTTGAAATGCCAAATTTTATATATACGAAAACTAGTTATAATACAATAAAGGAACAAACGTAAAAATAGTACTAGACCAAACTAGATATATCTAGAGTTTTGGATCTACAGTGTAAAGCCAGCAGCTTGAATCTTGGGCCTGAACTGTGTAACCTGCCTTTATGGCATACCCTCTGTCGGTATAGCTAAGGGTGATCAAGTACATGACTCCCATAACCTCATGAATGCACAAGCATATTCGCATTCAGTTCATCGTCATCATCCGATACATGATTGCAGCTTGTCGAATAACCACTTGCTCTTGAAGAAGACACCGGATAATAACTTACATCCACCTTGAAGAGCAGGTTCCCCAGCTGATGGGCACCGTAATACTGTCCTGCAAAAGTTTTCCCATGAAGAACATTAGTTCATTATAAGCTGATTTGACAAAATAGGTGTCAAGGGTTCAAGTCTTGATATTTGTTGAGTAAAAAAATAGAATAGGTGTGGGTTTGCAGTGTTTGTTATTCATTTTCAGGCGTCAGCCTCCCCCGTTCTGATCATCACGCATGAGATTGAGACTTCCAATATGCATAGAGTGAAGTTCATGATCAAATATGGGGCATCTCCAATGACAATGCCACAACTAGGTGGGTTGTTTACTTTCTGGACATACTTTGCTAGCTATAGAGTAGTCTTGGTCCACTACCACAATATAGAGTTGAGGGAAAACATCCTCCGAGAATCCAAAAAAATGCCCACATGAACTTCCAAAATTTGGTATCATTTCCATATTTTATTGTTTGGTACATATTGTTGTTAAACCAATAAGGTGAGCAGACACAAATCTTTCCACCATCTCTCCGGGAGGTGTTGACTTTGAGGATTGCACAAATTCCTTAAAGCATACTTCAAACTTGGAAATTGGCCCAATCTGACTTATTTGGTATATACCATTTTTTTTAGATGGGCAAGGGTTTAATTTTTTATTAACATATGTTATTTACAAACTGGTCCTTTTAACCAGCGATAAAACAACTTCTAACCTATTCTAGAATTCTCGGTCTCAGACCTCGGCGAGTGAGGGCTACCATGTTCTCATTGTTGCTCCACTGTTAACCACAACCATATGTTAATTTTTATTTTGCCCATAATCTCCTATGTACTAAGATTCAATAATTTTCCAGTCTAGAATTGACGATTATGTCAATTCCTGCAATGGATCGAAGACAAAAACAGTGAAGAAGAACTGGAGAAAAGCGAGCAAAATAGGAATTTTCACTATCATTCAGAATAACCGACTGAACCTCATAATTACAAAGCAGTTGACAAAACGTGTTTTATACTAACAGAGACGTAAACAACTAAAACTCTACAGCTGTAAAGAATCCTCGTCCATTCGATCAATGCGAATCGTACACTCTATATCCAGCCACGTGTCTCGCTTTAACTCGTTCATTGTTACCACTTGAAATAGTGCTTTCACTTATCAACTACTCTCCAAATCGTCTGATATTACAACTTCATTATTATTGTTCATCATCAACTTCATTCCAGCATCAAATCCAGTTTCTGCTGATCGATCCACTGACTTCACTCCCTTATATTTCAGTCCTTGTGAATCTCCACTCCAAGTAAGCAATGTAATCTGAGAATTCAACACCCCCACCCCCCTTCAAGATGAGCGCCCCACAAGCTCATCTTGCCCAAAATAGAGTGAACGGAAGGGGCGCCAAGAGCCTTAGTAAAAACATCAGCAAGTTGACGCTGAGAAGCAACATGTTGCGGCAGTATCAGTCCATGTTTGTATTGATCTCGCACAACATGACAATCAACCTCAATGTGTTTAGTACGTTCATGGAACATAGGATTAGTAGTAATATCTAAAGCAACATGATTGCACAATAAAAAAGGAATAGGTAATGCAGTTACAACCTGGAAAGCAGCTAACATGTAGGTGATCCACTGTATTTCTCGCACTGTCATAGCCATTGCTCTGTACTTGGCCTCGGCTGAAGAACAGGCTATAGTAGGTTGATTCTTGGCCTTCCAAAAAATGAGACTAGTGCCCAGAAAAATGCAATAGCCAGTTAAGGAATGGCGGGTAGTTTTGCATCTCCCCCAATCCGCATCACTATAGGCACTTAGGTTGCAAGAGGATGAACTGGAATAAAAAAGGCCAACTGTTTGAGTTCCTGCCAAGGACCTCAACACATGTTTAGCTACTTTCCAGTGAGAGTCCCGTGGGGTGTGAACAAACTGGCTCAATTGTTGTACCGCATAGGTAACATCCAAACGAGTGTAGCTAAGGTAGAGTAATCTGCCCACTAATCTCCTGTATTTTTTGGGGTTGTGGTACAAAGGACTCCCACCTTGATATGTTTCCTCAAACTTGTGTCCACATGGTAAAGGAGTAGACACAACAGAACTATCCAGGTGCCCTGCATCAGTTAACAGATCATGTATGTACTTGCGTTGGTTAATACAGATTCCATCTCTTGATCGGGCAATCTCCATGCCAAGGAAGTACTGTGCTGATCCCAAGTCCTTGATAGAAAAAGCATCATCAAGATAGGTCTTAACCTTCTCCATTTCAACAAGGGAAGTTCCAGTCAAGAGCACATACTAAAAGAATCAGTTGATGTGTGCCAAAGGAGAGGTGAAGAGGCACGGATCATGGCAGCACTGGACAAATCCATAAGCCTGCAGCTTCTCTGTAAACTCTAGGTTCCATTTCCTTGAGGCTTGCTTCAAGCCATACAAAGATTTCTGTAGAAGACACACTTACCCCTTTTTTGCTTTTGTGTAACCAAGGGGAGGATGCATATATACTTCTTCATCCAATGAACCATGTAGGAATGCGTTGTTGATATCTAGCTGATGGATAACCCAGTCTCTTGTTGCTGCAATAGCAAATAAGATTCAGACTGTGACTGCCTTTGCAACTGGACTAAAAATTTCAGTGTAATCCTCTCTTTCCACTTGATTACATCCTTTTGCAACAAGCCTTGCCTTATATCTGTCAATAGTTCCATCAGGTTTGCACTTGACTTTGTACACCCATTTAGACCCTATGGCTTTTTTTTTCCTTCGGGAAAAACAGTGAGAGTCCAAGTATTGTTGTTTTCCAAGGCAATCAGCTCTTGATTCATTGCCTTGATCCATTGCACATTTTGCTGAGCTTGTTGATAATTTTTAGGGTCATGTACTCTAGAAATGTTTGCTGCAAAGTCACAATATGCAGCAGTATAAAGG
Organism: Pinguicula moranensis; assembly: GCA_028565015.1. NCBI lineage: Eukaryota > Viridiplantae > Streptophyta > Magnoliopsida > Lamiales > Lentibulariaceae > Pinguicula > Pinguicula moranensis. The sequence goes on along the minus strand of JAOWBN010200321.1, from coordinate 8,444 downwards.
CTGGTGAAGCTCTTGTTAGAAGTTCTGACTTCATCAAAATGATCAGTAGTGTTACTGAACACATAGAAGTCATCTTTCCAAGCAGGTGTCTTGACAGATCTTTTGCTTTTGCGTACATCAGGGGACCATGATCCCTGAATCTGTGAGATTATCAGGTGGTGCTTCTGTATCAACATGTGTTGTATCAGAATGTAACTGTTCTTCAGGTAAATTTGTAACTTCATTTTCTGAAGGATAAGATGTACTACACGGTTGATCCTGAGCAAGCACTGATTCATCATACGTTGTAACATCAGTGCCTATTTTTAGTGGAAACTGTCCAACAGGTAAAACATCCGTTGGATCAAAAAAATCAGGACTAAGACTATCCTTCTAGGAATTGAACATCTCTAGAAGTAACTACTCTCTGTGATTCAAGAATGTATACTTTGTACCCTTTCATGTCTGCAGGATATCCAACAAAAACTCCTTTTAAGGTTCTTTTATTAGTTTGTCTCGGCCTGGTTTATTATCCACAACAAAGCAAATACTTCAAAAAATTCTAAGATCATCCAACTTTGGCTTTTTAAGGTATAGAACCTCATAAAGTAGCTGCCAGGATAGTACTCTGCTGGGCCACCGGTTGAGTAAGTAGGTTGCTGTGAGTACAGCTTCTTCCCAGAACAATTTTGGCAAGTGAGATTGAAATAGTAAAGGCCGTGCAACCTGCAGAAGTGTCTTATGTCTCCTCTCCACCAAACCCGTTTTGTTGAGGTGTGTACGCACAACTTCTTTGGTGTATGATGCCATTGTCTCTGAACAACTTTGACACTCTGTTATTTAGGAATTCAATGCCATTATCCGCGCGGAAAACTTTTATCATTCTGCTGAATTGTGTTCAGATCAAAAGAATGAACGCTTCAAGGAGTCCACATACTTGGTTCTTATATTTGAACATAAAAGTCCAAATGCAATGACTACAATCATCCACAATTGTCAAGAAATATAGGCATGAAGTTAGAGATGGAATTTTGTAAGGCCCCCACACATCAACATGCACTAAATTAAAGCATTGTTTTGATCTGTTAACGATGGAATCAAAAGGCAGTTTGCCTTGCTTAGACATATGACATACTTCACATGTTTCAACAGTTTTTTTCAGTGACATGTGCTTATTTAAGCCTTCTAAATGTGCCATTACATCTGTAGATGGATGACCAAGTCTTCCATATAATAGAGTTGAAGACACTGCTGCACAAGTTTCAAAAGTTCTATCTTCCATTATCATCATTTTTTCTTCTTCTTCTTCTGCTGCTAGACAAGTCTGTAACTAAATATATCCTCTTCTGATTGCATCATGATGGAAAGAAGCAATATCCAGTATGTATAGTTTGTGCTTGACATGTCCTACAGCAACAACTTCACTGGTTCTACGGTCCTGCAGTATACACTCATCAGGGAAGAAACAGAAGACACAATCCGAGTCCCTTGTCAATTTTTGCACAGATAACAGATTGTATTTGAAACTTGGTACATAAAGATAGGATTTAAGGGTTATCTTGTCTGATAGTAGGATGTCTCCACAACATTGCACCGGTTTTGTGCTCCCATCAGGCAACCAGACAGGTGTTAGTGATGAAAACCAACACATCTCTACCATATTCCTTTGACTGATGCACATATGATTTGTGGCACCAATATCCACAATCCACTCTGCTGTAGAGATCTCTGCACTGTTGAAAATATACATAGAATTAAAAGAAATGCGCCATGTTCACCATCAGATTTCCATCAAATCCAGCCACTGCTTTTCCTTTTGACAGCCTATGCAACTCTTTCTTCATAGTCCCCATCATCTCATATAGGCTGTGCAAATCTTTGTTGTTCTGCTCAAGAGGTGTATCATCATATTTGTCACCCTCTGAAAACACAGCTTGATTCACAGAGTAGTTTTGTGACACTCTCTTCTTCTGATCAAAGTAGATTTTTGGATAACCTTTCAACTTATAGCATTGATCAATCGTATGTCCATTTTTAGTACAATGATCACACTTCAATGTTCCTTTATCATTTTGTTTGTCCCCCCAACCTGCTAGATATCCTTTCAGTTTAAAACATTCCTCAACTATGTGTCCAGTTCTTGTACAATGGCTACATTTTAGATAAGTCTTGTCAGGCTTCATGCCCCTTGCATCCTTCTTCCAATTAACACCCTTAGCCAGCAAAGCAACATTCATGTTGTCCTGCCCTGCAGCCATGTTTATGCTCACTTGTTTCTGTTTCTCAGCTGCAGCAACCAGATTATATGCTTGGTCAATGTCAGGCAAGGGATCAGTACGTGTGATATAACCTCTCTCATTATCAAATGTATCATTCAGCCCCATAAGGAAGACCATTACCTTGTCCTCATTCTCACGCCTCATCAATAGCTCTCCAGTCTCTCCAGGAACATAAGGAGTAGGCCTCAAATGTGATAGTTGATCCCACATCACCTTAAGCTTCCCAAAAAAATCGCATACAGTGGAATTCCCTTGCCTTGTAACAGTCATGTTCCTCTTAATCTCAAACACTTGAGCCAGGTTTGTCGCACCCAACCTTCGCTCAAGGCTATCCCACAGCAACTTCGCATCAGCAATGAACACATAAGACTTCATCAATTCCGGATGTATTGAACCTCTAAGCCAAGAACATACAAGGCTATTCGCTCTCTTCCATTTCAGGTAAAGTACAGAATCTTCATTCGGCTTCTTAACCAAACCATCAATTAATCCAACTTTCAATTTTGCCTCTTAGGCCGATACAATCGCACCTTTCCAGAGTATGTAATTGGACTCGTTAAATAAAATTGAGGTTAACTGCATACCAGGATTGTCTGCTCCATGGACCTGTAGTTGTTCCTCCAGTAGATCATCCAGTTGCTGCCTACACTTCATCGCCAGCAGTTCTCTTTCTTTTTCAATTTCTGTAACCGTCATTTATGTAAAAAAAACTCAAATCTACACAAACAATTCCACAAATCAATCAGTAGCTTCGAACACTCCTCTATTTTCGTCGACAAACTCGCTCCGGTACCATCTAGAATTGACGATTATGTCAATTCCTGCATTGGATCGAAGACGAAAACAAAGAAGAAAAACTGGAGAAAACAGAGCAAAATAGGAACTTTCACTATCATTCAGAATAACCGACTAAATCTCATAATTACAAAGCAGTTGGCAAAACATGTTTTATAGTAACAAAGACGTAAACAACTAAAAATCTACAGCTGTAAGGAATCCTCGTTCTTTCGATCAATGCGGATCGTACACTCTATATCCAGCCACGTGTCTCGCTTTAACTCGTTCATTGTTACCACTTGAAATAGTGCTTTCACTTATCAACTCGCAACTCTTCAAATCGTCTGATATTACAACTTCATTGTCACTGTTCATTATCAGCTTCATTCTAGCATCAAATCCAGTTTCTGCTGATCGATCTACTGACTTCACTCCCTTATATTTCAGTCCTTGTGAATCTCCACTCCAAGTAAGCAATACAATCTGAGAATTCAACATCCAGATTAAGTCCATCCATATGCTCGCCCATAAATTAATTGAGTTAGCAACAATTAATTTAGCTAGCCATCAACAAATGAATGATTAGTACAACTAATAAACCCAACTGAACTAATATATAATCTATCTAACCTTAAAAATGGAAACTAGCATTCTGTCATTGAATCTCATATCCACAGTCTCACGTTCGGAGCATATTCGATGCAGATTTTTTTCAGAAATGATATAGCGGACGAATTTTAGCGCGCACGAACGCACCAAACCCTGTGAAATGACCATTTTGCCCTCGTATTGAACTCTGTGCCAGTGTTTAACACGAGGGCAAAACGGTCATTTGGCTGAAATTCGTGCATTCGTGCACGTTAAAATTCGTGCGCTATATCATTTTTTAGATTTTTTAGTGCAATTGGCGTTTGGACAAGTCTCAGATTCTCGACAGTCGAGACAAAGAATATATTTTATTTAATTATTTATATTTATTTAATAAACTAAAATCTAAGTCATTCTAATGTTTTTTTTTATATAAGTAGTATAGACCACACCCAATCTCCCAGACAATTTGTGTCTTGAGGCTTTGGCTAACGGACATTGGATCACCCATCACAGGTATCTCAGCAACCCAGGGCCCCCCAAATTAATCTCATATAACAATGCAGAATTGGTACCCAACCCGAATCTAATCTCGACCTCACTAGGCAAGCCCTGTGTGTCGAGAGCCGATGCCGCTAGGCAAACTCGCATCGTTAAGTCATTCTAATGTTGGCTTCAGCCGCTAATACCGCTCCAGTTCACAGGGATCAAGAATTTAAAAATAAATTTGTGAGTTTTTTCATTAGTAAATACATTTGTAATTAATTAATATAGCAGGAGATTTTCCCCAGGTAATTGACTGATTGGAGGACATGATTCCCTATTTTCAATTCAAGATATGGATCGTGAAATCTTATATTATCATTAAAGATATCGATAGTACAGCAGTTAGCAGTACTTTTAAATAATTCAATCTTGCGTTCTGACTAGACGCCCAGTCACAGTTGAAAATTCATAACATGGAAATTGACACATAATGATTTATAATCTGGAGCTTCGACTATCGATTAAGCATTATTCACTACTTCAGATTGTCTGGCCATATGATATTTATAAAATTTGAGGCATCTTATAACTTAATAATAACAGCGACGAATCCAGAATTTAATATTGTCATGTTAACCGAACATCACCAAGCAGGGACTGAGCTAAAAAATTAAGTGAAAAAACAATTTTTTTTTATTTGAGCAGAGCGAGCTAGGTTAGGTTGACTGTAGTAAACAAGGCAACTTGTCCCAGCGGTCCGCTACCTCCTGGCTTGTCAAGGGGTAGCGGGATCGATTCCCAGTGGGAACACTGTGGATCGATTTTTTGTCCATTGTCACCTGGTTTGCCGAGTGTAAGTGGGGCCCAGTTGGGCTTTTGCGTTGAGATTAATCTGGCCTTGTCACCTCGGGATTAGTCGGAGGGCCCACTAGGGTTTAAAGGATACCTAAGTGGATAGTGGTACAAGGCTGGTTACAAGATTTGAACGTGTTTCGGCTCCATACCCTGGACAGCTAGTCTCGATAGATTCGTGGATTTGAAAGAAGCGGCTGCTATAGACCACATTACTTACCAAAAGAAAAAGGGTTGAATGTAGTATGGTTGAAGATACACGTTCAGATGTTGGCGTAAAAACTGTAAGAGTCAAAAGAAATCGAATTAACTAGTAAAAAATATAGGATTAATATTATTGCTATTTTAGAAAATATTTTAGATAAAAATACTGTTTAAATAATATTTTTATTAAAATATTATTTTGGACAACAATTATAAGGATTGTTGTCTCTAACGGATAATTTGAACAAAAATACCCACTAAGATTAAGATACTGAAACAAAATTATCATTAACTTCACAGGTGAAATGGGAGATAACTAAAAGATTGTACTTATAAATTTTTTTAATTTTATTTCTTATTTTCTTTTTTTAAAAACTATTTTAACATCAATAAGGATTTGGTTCGGTAGGGTATGCATATTCAAAAGTTACTGTCCACAATTTTGCACTAATAGCTGACTTATTTACAACTAAAACAATTTTAAAAATTTTGAATTTGGTTGACCAACAATCTAGCAAAATATTAACTAATAAAAGTATTTATATTAAATAACAGTAAAAAAAAATTATCAAAAAAATATCCAAAATATACGCAAATAAAGATATATTAGAATTGATAAAATCCCATAAATATTATGGGGTGTAGTTGTTAACAATGAAATTTTACACTTATAATATTCTTGGGACCAAACTAAAAAAATAAAAAAATTAATATATATATATTTAAAATACTGGGGGTGGGGGTGGAGGACATGGTCCCCTTACCCCCCCTATGACCAAGCCCGTAATGAACTTCTTTTATGGGCAATATCAAAACTTTTATTTTTAATTTTAAAAAAATATCCTCAAGATCATTTTTTTAATCTTGAAAATCAATTTATAGTAAATCAAAACTTTCGCCTGATGAATTGTTACATCGGGTTTTTGCTCCTATTTGAAACTAATACATGTGTACAGTTCTAGAGTCAGTCACCTAGCCCCAGTCCAGTTTCTACTTTATTTTAAGTTATTGCCCAAATTCAAATGAAGACTTTAGAGTACTTCAAGATTGAATCACATGAGGTCGTCTAGAGTTAGACAAACGGGCTTGCCCGTCAAAAATGGGCTAACGGGCGGGTGGCGGGCTTTGGGTGAAAAATGGGCGGGCTGGGCCCTCCCATTTTTCAAAATGGGCCGGTGCGGGCTCAATTTTTGAGCCATTGGGTTAAACCGGCTCGCGCCGTTTTATTATTTAAAAATAAAAAATATTAAAAATATTAAAAATATTTAAAAAATTAATAAAAACACAAAAACAGGCGGGCCGGGCGAGCTATTATACTTACACGGTTCGGGTATATTTTGTAAACGGGCCGGGTGGGCTAGGCCCATTTTGTAAACAAGCCGGGCGGCCAGGCCCATTTTTTCAGCATAGGCGGGCCGGGCTGAAAATTCCAGCCCATTTACTTGTATCGGGCGGGCCCGTTTGCCGACCTTTAAGGTCGTCCATTAAATATATCCTCATGATAACTGGTAAGCCCAATTTAAATATGGATATGAGGTCATAAAAATAACCAAATCTACAGCACTATAAAATTCAAGAGAATCAGTTATTATTATTATTATTATTATTATTATTATTATTATTATTATTATTATTATTTTGGATAGCTTAAAAGTTCTGCATAATCACTGAAGCCAAGCTAATTAATTTTACAAGCCTTAATCCAGTAAAGAAAAACTTGGAAACAGTTGGACAAAACCGCTTTTCGTCAAAACTAATTGTAAATTATAAATAGAGTCGGAAGAGTCATCATTGACAATTCTTTTAAATTTGTGCTTATAATGAATTTGATCAAAATGACTCTATTAAATTTCAGTACTTTTATTACTAAAGTTTTTGTGAATCAATAGATCAAATGATGCAATGTATATTAGGTCGCAATAAAAATAACATCTTTGTATAATTACAAGGATAATGTTGCGTATATCTGACCCTAAACTTTAACTTGATTGGGAATATAGTATAGTTTTTATGTTGTTGTATCGTGTCAAAACTCCAAACCTGGGTGAAGGTGGCCAGCTTGATAATCAAATAATGCAACTTGGTACTTTCAGGTTTAACTAAACAAACAAACGAACTTGATACTTTCAGTTGGTTAAACTAAGACAAAATTTGCGCTAATGTTGGACTGTTTAATTCAGTGAACAGATAATCTATTCATAAGATGCCTTGAAAAGAGGTAGAAATAGATTGAGGATACCCAAAAATTCTCATATTTATGTTATAAAATAAATATGCGAAACAGCATTTGTTGATTTTCTTTTTATATTTTTAATCAATCCTCTAATTTAACTATTTCCTCTAAATTTAAACTCTTTTTAAGAAATATACTCCTTGATTATCACAAACAATTTCAATACATATCGTCATTGAGAATTGAGATACATAACTTTTCAGCAAACTATATTGACATTTTACAGAAACAAAAGAGACCTTAAACAACACTCGGAGAACTCTAAAACATAGAACAATAACCTTGAGCTACCTAACCTTTCATTGAAGCAGAACCCCTCAAATCTAGGATTTTGTGGTATTTTAATTACAACTCCAAAACTTAGAGTAAAAAAGAAACACTAATAAGCCAAGAAGCAAATTCAGTTTACAACAAAAGGGCAACACAAACATGGCCATCAAGTGGGGTCACTTTGCATAGATCCCATGTATTAAGTGGGCCAAAATGATTCCATGGTCACCAAAAAACAACAACATGGCCATCAAGTGAAACCATGAAAAAAGTTGGGAAAAAAGTGAGAACCCTTCTTCAAAATGAACCCCAAAACAAAACAAGCTGCTGCATCAATGGTGGGAAGCTCGGGCCGGGGTATCAGTCAAACTTGAAACCTTCACATGAAAACCTTGAGAGCATTGCGTAGATTCTTGACTATTTCAGTCATATTCATGGTGGATTCTTCATCCTTCTGCCAGATTAACAAACAATCAGAGAAGCTAAAACAAGGCAATATTTAAGTGTTAGAAGTGGTATAAACCTAAACCAGCTTATAATAGTGGTGTGAGCTATTGGCCTGATGCTAAGTCTTTTATAAAAGTAAGACACATTTACTGGTTGGCCCACACGCGCAGTCCAAAAATGTATACCTTTGCAATGACATTAACGTTGAGAATGGATTCACCATATGTCATGAAACTGCTGTTTACAACTGAGAGATGAAGTTTCTCAATTTCAGCAATGGTCTTCTCCAACACCCCTTTTCTGTTCTTGCAGTGGATGGTAAAGAGAAC
>JAOWBN010200310.1:0-14835 GCA_028565015.1 Pinguicula moranensis | reverse complement strand
ATTTGATAAAGGTTGATCAGTTAGACCAATCAAGAAAACTGAAGGAAGCTTCATGGCATTTGCCAAATGAAGAATTAGAGCCAAATCTTCATGATAAATCTGTGAAGATGATGGACAATTATGCACTCTTGAGCTCAACCCCTGAGCAACCTCTGAAGTTGGACCTAAGCTAATGCTATAAACTGAATCCTTGTCCCTCTTCAATGCATACTTGTTTTCTTGTTTAACTTTAGACTCCGGCACAATGAAAGGGACTACCAATGTCGGCATGGCCGATAAATCCCCTCCAACCAATTGAAGTACTTCATTCAGAGCACAAGCTAAGATTGGGGGTTCATATGTTTGCATCAGCAGAAAAGAAACCTGTTTGAAATACACAGAAAACCATTTAAAACCAAAACAATGGAAATCATGTTGTTACAGCTTAAACTACAAAGACAGGCACCAGTTTAGTCTAGGACAATTAGTAAATTTTGAATACAGAGAAAAGAAAACCAACTATAGTCTATAAGTCACATAAAGGCAATTTTAAGTCAATGATACATCTTCGGGATCCTTGCAAACACAATCTTGAATGCATAAATCTTTCTGTCACATAATTTGAACACCTATCAAGCCGCCATAAGCGTTGCAACACTCTTGACTGCCTAGTTAGCTACCCTTTCTTGAGCAGAAGAAAGAATAAAATTTATCCCCGGAGATCATACATTTCTCCCTGCCAACCAAAAGATAATTAACATATACAGACACAGACACAGACACAAACACAAACATTCTCAGATATTTCTGAGTACATGCACATTTACTACAATAATGGAACAACCATAAACTCATAATTATGCAGGAGTCTTTATCTTCATGTCTAAACTCAGTAATCTAAGAATACCGACCTGGGAAAAGAAAAAGAGGAGGAGTTTCTAGGGTTATTACCTCGTAATGGCCACTGGAGTCCACAAAATGAATTATCTCCCCCGATGCCTTTTGGTCCTTGATGCCATAGCTTTCCAAGGGTAACTCCAAAGAATCTTGACTGCGACAGAACGTGGAAACTCAATAACAGTTGTTCGATTGCAACGAATAAATTGGAATCAGAAGTTGAGTAAATTTCGAGAACTACTCACATTCTTTGGATGTTTGAATTAGAATTCGGGTGGATACAGGCGGAGATGGTGGTGGCAAGGGCGTCGCCGGCGTTAAGTAGGAGTATGACGTTCTTGGCAACCTTCATTTCTGTCGTCTTGTGCATTTTTTGCATCTTCGCCGCTGTCTTCAGTAGAATAGCATCATTAAATTTAATTTGGGTTAGAATTTGGGAGAATATTGCATTTTTTGCTTCTCCTTTAGTCCTTTTTTTGGGAGCCACCGCCCACCGTCACCGGGATCTAAATGGGGCCAGGGGAGGGGTTGCCCTTGCCGGTGGGCCTTCCCCCAGTCCCTTCCCTCCCCTTTTTTTTTGGTTTGGCCTTCTCAACACATTTTTGTTCGGGGTCCGTTTTGCGCAGCCTTCTTAAAATTATAATTGACTTTTAAGAATCTCGAACTCCGAGATTGATGAGTTATTTTTTGAAAAAATGTGCTTATAATCCACTTATAATTTTAAGAAGGTTGCGCAAAACAGGGGCTTAGTGCGGGCATGAAAAACTGGATTGGAAGCAAAGGCAAGAACACCGATGTTATCACACCATAAAATGGGACAGTCATCAATGGGAATTTGAGTCACAAAATAGTATACGAATCCAGTAAAGTTCAGCGGTAATTAAAAACAGAGCATGATATTCTGCTTTAGTGCTAGAGCGTGAGACACCATTCTATTTCTTGGCAGACCACAAGATAAGACAAGAACCAAGAAAAATGCTATACGTAGTCATAGAATATCGGTCAGTGGGGTTCTCAGCCCAATCAGGATCACAGAAAGCCTGGAGTTGAAGTGAACCAGGGGTGTACCACGAGGCTAGATCTGGGGTGCCCTTCAGATAACGAAGTATACACTTAGCTGCTCCCTAGTGTGAGACAGACGAGCTGTGAACATGCTGGCACAACTGGTTAACTGAGAATTAAATATTTGGGTGAGTCAGGGTGCAATATTGCAAAGCACCGAATGTCCGATGATAGAGGGTAATACCTACTTAATCTAGAGGTGAAGAGTCAACATTACAAGACCAATTGCTCGAGCAACAAGTTGAAGACGTGCGAACTAAAAGTCCATGAAAGCACCATATAACCGAACATACCAGGCCTGTGGCGTCTGCTTGAGACCATAGAAGACCTTTCGCAGAGAGCTTACATGATCAGGATACTGGGCAGACAGAAAACCCGGGGGTTGCTCCATATAAACGACCTCCTCAAGCTCACCACTAAGAAATGCCTTTGATACACCAAGCTTACGGATAGAACATGAGTATTGAACAATAAAGGATAGAAACAATCGCAGGGTAGCCATCTTAACAATGAGACTAAAAGTCTCAGAAAAATCAAGGGCATACTCTTGCTCAAAGAAACGAGCAGCAAGTCGAGCCTTGTATTTATCAATAGAACCATCAGATTTTTGTTTAATTTTGTAGACCCATTTGCATCTAATAACATGTTACCCAGGTGGGCGAGGACAGAGAACCCACGTATCATTCTGAACCAATGCATCAAACTCAACCTGTATAGAAGTTATCCACTTCAGAGACGAGGCAACTTGCAGGTAGGTTGACGGTTCTCATGGAACATGAACACAGAAAAGAACCTGAAAGGGATGGCGAATAGCAGTATATAGATGATAATCAAGAAATGGTTTAGGACGTGATGAACCTGTCCAAGACCGAGTGACCCATGAGGTAGGAGGAGGGACGTAGGGTAAGTTTGGACCTGGATCCAAAGCATCCCAAGTGCGGAGAAGGGAATCGAACCAAGTGAGGAGCGAGAAGGATGGTGAATGACCTAGGACTCACGGACCCCGAGTGATGCGCAAAGGAACCATCACACGAGAGACCGATTCAAGAACAGGGATGCAGCGTCTGGGCATCAGCCAAAAGATGAGACAACGACTCGGCATGTGCTGGGCATCGACCGAGAGAATAGGTGAGGCCACGACATGAGGAGGGCACTGGCTGACCGAAAGACACGGCTAAGAAGGTACTACAGGGGGACTGCACTCGACCAGCCGTGGAGAGGTACTAATCGGTTGAGGCCGAGTACTAGACTGTGGCTACACAGTTGCACCTGAGAGGTTAGGGACCAAAATAGAGATGGAACAAAGGGATTGGTGAGAGACTAGATGTTACTTGAGTCAGGGATAGCCACTGCAGAGGTACGAGTGATCGAGGGATGAACTGGAAAAGCAGTCTCATCAAAATCACATGTCGGGAGTTGAAAGTATTGCGAGACACATGATCAAAATATTTGTAATCAGCACGTTGGGAACTATACCCAAGGAAAATATATTTGGAGCTACGAAACATGAGTTTGTGAGAATTATAAGGGCAAAGTAATGATAGCACACATACCGAAGCACCTAAACTGTGAGTAGTCAGGAACAAACCCAAATAACTTTTCAAAAGGACTAATATTATGAAGGACACAAGTAGGGAGACGATTAATGATAAAATAGTTGTAGAGCAGGCTCCAACCCAAAAGGTTGACGGGAAACAAGATTAAGATAGGAAGGTAAGGCCCATTTTGACTATGTGAAGATGCTTACGTTCGGCAAGGCCATTATGCTAAGGTGTGTGTGGACATGATAAATGAGGGAAAATACCACATTTATCAAGAAAAGCTTTAAATGATCTTGAGCAGAATTCACCCCCTCCATTAGTTTGAAGTTGTTTGATTTGATGAGAAAATTAGTTTTCAACCATTGCACGAAAAGTGACAAAGGTTTGAAACACATCAGATTTTGCTTTGAGGGGGTAAAGCCATGTAAAACGAGTAAAACCTTTAACAAATATAATATAGTAATAAAATCCTTGAATAGGAAAAACAGAGGTAGACCATACATCAGTGAATCAATTCTATTGGTTCTTAAGTAACTCGAGTAGATAGTTCAAAATGTAATTGCTTACTCTTCTCAAGATGACAAGGTTCACAAATTGATAAAAAATTAAGATCACTAACATACGGAAAATGAGAATGAGAAATAACATAATAAATAGTAACAGGTGAGGAAAGATCGAGACGGGCATGCCAAACAGAGAATGTGGGTTTAGACTCAATAACTCTAGCAAGAGCTTGTTTGATGTAAGGTATGGGAGGCCGAAATGAACTTAGCTGGATTGGGTACATCCTACGACTATTCGGTACCTTCAGCAGTGTTTGTCCCATCTTGTTGTCCTTGATAAAGAAACCAGAATCAGTTAGGACAAAATAGCATTTATTGTCAACACAGAATTTTTTAGCATATTAGCAGATTAGCAAAGACGTTAAGGCAACGTAGGACACGAGATAAATGTGAAGGTCTGATGAGACTTGTAATGTTCAAAGACATAGTGTTCATGGTCCTCAAACCTGTATCATTACCCACTGCAACCAAGTCAGATCCTGAGTAGGGTTGCGGCTGCGCAAGGAGAGCAGTCCCATTGGCAATGTGTTTATTTGCTCCATTGTCCACGAACCAAACTCTATCATCAACATCCATATTAGCTTTAGCAGCCAAATAGCATGTTGAGTAGGTGGATGTCATCCTAGAAAGGCAAAATTCATCCACTGATAACAATCCAAAGCAGTGTGATAATACCTATCATAAATTTGGCATTTGACTACATTGGGATTAGGCTTGCGAGATGGATACTCGTCAGTCGGGCCATGAGATTGCACCTACTTCCCATGGGATTGAATTGGCCCATGAAACTATCCATGGCCCAGCACAGGAAAGAGTCTCTGTCCCATTCTCACTCAACCGTGCGGCTCGCGATGCTACTGCAGGAAGTTTTGGACTAGCTAGAGATGCTGGGTCATATGGAGCAGTGGGCCATGGGATCCATGCTGCTGCTGCTTGTGATTCTGAGAATCAGGCGAGAATCCTCCTCCAGAGTGTCTTGGACCTCGACTCTGCTACCGTCCAGAAGGTGAGTAGAAGGCAACAGGTTGTGCTACCACAACAGGAACTTTAGCAGCATATGACAAAAGTGATTTTTCAAATTTATCAAGGAACATTGGATTCCCTTCTCTGAGAATGTTTATTTTTGCCATAAATAGATTGAAATGAGAATGAAGGACACCAGCAATATAAGAAATGAGATCATCCTTTGTCACTTCAGTTCCATTCATCCTTAGTTCAGTAACAATCATTTTGGCAGAATCAATATATTCACCACAAGACATAGCCTCCTTAGATAATGTTCGCAACTTTCGACGAAAATTGAAGAGATCTGTTTTACTCTTACCAGAGTACTTTGTAGCCAAAAACGACCACACTACAGTAGATGTTTTTAGATGGAAAACCAGCACGAGAACACGATCCGTGAGGGTGGAGTTAATAAAACTTAAACAATATTGATCCTTTTTTAACCAGATTAGGAAATCCGAATTTGATTTCCAAACAGCAACAACATTCGCCCCTTCAACATCAAAAAACCTGGGTGGCTGATTCTCAGTACCATCAACAGCAGTCATGAGTTCCTTGCTGCAAAGAATTAGAGTAATTTGTGATGCCCAAACAAGAGGACTGGAGTCATCACACTTCGTAATAATCACCTGTGGAAGGCTAAGTGACATAAAAACCGATGGGGTGGCCCATTGAAACTTGGAACACAAACAACGAATAATAATCTAGATTGAAAGAGACTGATTCCACGAAGTAATCTTAATACACTCATAACGAAACAATTTGAAGAATTTATTGCACAAAGGTACAGTCGTAGGAATTCTATGGATCGATTAAAAATAGCGTGAGCCAATATGCTTTGATACCATGAAAGATTATGAAAGGTTGAGAAATTTGAGAGAAGACCGTGAGAACCAGGAAGGAGACTTGATCTTCAATAATCCAATTGGTGTGTATATGTTTGATTATATAGAGTATTGTACAACACATAATTACAGTAGGTTACAGGATTATAGGATCCCAGGTTTGACTAAACTCTAAATTAGATCTGAGATTATACGTATTGTGATAATCACATGGGGTTCATATGATCTTCACTAACATTGATCATTTGAATTGACGATACTCACTAGTTGTCAAACTGGAAGTAGGATATTTTATGATTATAGGTTCTCTTGTTGCTACTATGTTGTATCAATGAACACGAAATATAAACAGTCCACTGACTTCACCTGAGATTGGATCGGGTTGGATCCCAATTAAATTCTCTTAGTTCAAAATGATGTTGCCGCCGAAACATCAAATGCAATTGTTTTTTTTTCTGGACTTCTCTACTTTGACGAAAGTTACTATGCGTTTAGGCCTTTCTGTTGATTTGCTTTGAGGGTTCATATATGCTGTTAAAGTTTCATCGTCTTCATAAGAAAACAAATTATCAATCCCAAAGAAGATAACTGAAATTTTCATATCATAAGAGAATCATTGCATTCTCTTATGTGATAATATTATAATCATGGGTTTGCTTTGCAATCGTTTACCTATTGGTTGTATCCCATGCACATTGTTCTAGAGATAGGCATATGTGCGGTGCAACCTGGCCCACACCGCATGGTACGATTTGCGGTCTGGTGTTTTTAGCCCGGCACGCGCACGTTTTATAAATGTACGTGCGTCATAAACCGCACGTATTTGAAATGTATGTGCCTGGCACGGCACACGTAAAAAATGTGCCGCGCCGGGCTCGCCTGCAAGCAAACGAAGCACACACTTTTGCACATTTTTAATTATGTACTTTTGGATAATGACTATTTAAGAAAATAAATTTCATGATGCAGGCTAGCCCGCACCGCATGCCATGGTTTGCGGGCTAAACTTTTCTGCCCGGTACACACACGTTTTCTAAAATGAGCGGATTTCACACGCACGTTTTCTGTAGGAAAAAGAATTGGGTCGACGCACACACATTTTCATGCGTGCGATTTAGGCATGTTTGCACATTTTTTCATGCGTGTCATGCCTAATCTGATTGCACGTGTACGTTTGCTTGTCTCTACATTGTTCTAGAAATGTGAGGATAATTTTTCTTTAATAGAACCCTTCGAATGGACCAGGTTTCACAGGTATTGCCTCTTTCCATATAAACACTTTGCCCAAATATTCATATTCAACATTTCCAACTTGTAAAAGGCTTTTTGTATACCAAATACGAGGAACAACAACAATTAATGTTTGGTTAGACTTTAGGATGTTCACTAGCTTGTACATTCCATAAACATGAACATTTTGGCTTCCATTTGGCTTTCTCTCGACTGCACTCGTTATTCCTTGTGCATCTATCAGACAAGATGAGTTGAATATCGCAGTGTTGGACTCTTTGGTTCCTTCTCCAAAACTGGGCAAACTGAACGGATCCTTGGTTTCTATTGGTATCTTTTACCGCGTGTGGTCTATAAATTTCTCGTGTTTAAATTGCTTTGTCATATTATTTATATAGTGACAATACTAGAGGGAATGGAGTTAGTGTTGCATGTATTGTCCCTTACGCAGCACTTCATTATATGGCATATGAAGAACATCGAAGATGGATCATCTTGGGTTTTCCAAGAATCGGAAGAGGACCTATTCTAGATCTCGTAGTTGGAGCATTTGCTGGAGAAACAACTATGCTCTTCACCTATCTACTCGATTTGGTTCGAACTAGACTAACTTATCAGGCAAGTAACAACAATACACTCTCAAGAATCGTGGAACTTATCCATGTTAGAGTTTCCAGAATGTCAACAATAGTTTCAATGGGCAGTGCAGGTAGTGTAATCCTTGAAGCTTACTGTCAAGTGACAGGCTCCGAGAGAGCTATTGTTAGACTTATAGTTAGAAAGAGAAGGATTTACCGTGAAATTGTGAAAGGAAATAATCAACGTGATTGATTATTTCCTTAAATCCCGGGATCCTCCCTATTCTAAAATTAATCCTAAACACTATATATATCATTGTAAACCTAACTACACGATGAACAAATTAAGAACAATAGTTGTTCCAATTATTCTGTGTTATTATGGTATTAGAGGCAGGTTCCAATCCTGATTAATGGACTTCGAATATAGGTCATCATCTACCAACTAGATCTGTCCGACGATGGCCGGAGATGAATCCAACCCCAAATCCGGTGAGACTCCTCTGGTGACTTCACTGATAAGCCCCACATCCGAGGATCTCTCCAATCAAATCAGCCACTTACTCCAAAAAATGAACACATCTGAAACCAGCTCCAATGTTATACTCACGGTCAAGCTTAATGACCAAAATTACACCTTGTGGTCACAGATTATGCAGGTTGCAATTGGAAGCCATGGAAAGCAACAACATATTATGGGTATTCCTCCATCTCAGACAACCGATGATCAAGATTTTCCCCAGTGGGAGCAAACTGATCTAAGCGTGTTCTACTGGATTCTCCAGTTAATCGAACCAACGCTAATAAATAATTTTGCCTAGTATCCATCAACCAAAGACCTCTGGGATGGTCTAGCGATGACCTATAGCGGCAGGAGCGATTCACACGAATTTTCGATCTCACTGTGAGGGCTAATCGCGAGCACCAAGGCCAAGATACCCTGGAGCAGATCTACAACACACTCCAGCAAGTTTGGAGAGAGATCGACAACCATCAACCAAACCCAAAAAATGTGTGGTAGACATCACAACATTTAACCGTCTATGGCAAGAAACCCAACTATTTTAGTTTCTTGCCGGCATTCATGAAGATTATGATGCAATAAAATGAGACCTCCTCAAAGAGGGTCCTCTCTCTATGGTAAAAGTTACGTATGCTACCGTCCGCCGTGAAGCGTCCCACCTCTATATCCTAAACTCGACAAAGAGCAACGATAGTCACTCAACCTCAGACGTAGGCAGTGGCTTGGCCGTGAAAACTCGATCAGATTTGACGAAGAAAATTGCCAAATCATCATCCCGAGATTACGATGTTGACAAAACAAAATTGTGGTGCACAACCTGTAAGAAAACAGGGCACACGATCGAAGGGTGCTTCAAACACAATGGGTATCCAGATAGGTGTCCGATGTTAACAAGAGGGGAACGATCGGAGGAGGAGTCGCCGCCATGGTGAATAACTCACCAGCATCCTACACTCGCAATAGTGACCAAGGCCACTGCGACCCTAGGTTCAGAGCCATTGCACGGGTGGCTGCAACAAAAGAGAATGCAATAGCAAAAATGTCATGGCCGAGAGGAAAATTAAGGGGAGAGGTGAAAATGTCGAGAGGTAATGGGTTTGAGGGCAAACCCTTGCTTTTAAAGCCATCTCCTCTTAAATTATTGTTGTTACACACCCCTATACTTTATCGCCAATTGTAGGACCCCCACCCTCGAGTTTCCCGAATGTGATAGTACGCTCCTTAGCTTTACATAATACAAAATACACCCCCACAGAAAAATAGAACCCAAAATACACCCCCATAACAACCTGGATATTACATAACAACTTAATTTTTTTTGAAAATCCTGAAACAAACCCGAAAATTTCTCCGATTTTCAAAAACACACCAGAATACCCTGAAACTTCAAAACAGCCTTTTTTAAAACCTCTCCAAACAGCCCCTCAGGTGTCCGTAAAATGCAGTCTATACCCAGGATCACTACTCCTAAATATTTTACACCCGGATGTTTTGATATAGTCGAGTCTGTAGCATGTATTATTGGGGGAACTGGGAGGGTGAATTCTGGATCAGAGTTATTCGATTGTGGGGCCACCGATACAAAGACAAATGATTTATCCAATATTTGGGTTGCCTTTATTCCCACAAAATCCTGCATTCAGACAGCTAATGGAGGGTTGGCACCTATTCAGGGTGTCGGATCGATTAAGCTCTCCCCATCATTAAAACTGTCCAATTGCTTATATGTTTCTTCATTATCCTGCAAACTCCTGTCAATCAGTCATGTCACAAAAGAGCTCAATTGTACAGTTCTAATGTGTCCAGCGTTTTGCATCTTACTGGATATTCATACGAGGATTATCATTGGGCATGGCAGTTAGCAAGGAGGACTATAGTATGTCATTGAGGTGGCCCGACAAGGAACTACAGTACTGGCTCACGGGACAGCTGACCGACAAGCCTAGATGTGGCATCGTCACCTTGGACACCTATCGCTCGGTTATCTTAAAATTCTATTTCCTAATTTTTCAAAATATTTGAATAATTTTTTTTACGATACATGTATTCGTGCAAAGAGTCATAAAAACACTTATCCTGGGTCATTTAGTCGTACTATGACTCCATTTGCTTAGGTTCATTCAGATGTATGGGGCCCTTCCCCAAATTCTAGTCCTTACAGGTTTTGGTATTTTTTGCTATTTATTGATGATTTTACTCGCATGAGGTACCTAAAATCCAAGCCCAATTTTAGACAAAAATCTAGGTCCTCTAATATGATAATAGGGGAAGTATGTCAACCTAGTTATGCAAAATTTCTTCCAGGACCACTGGCTAGTATACCTAACCACATGTGCCTATACCCCACAGCAAAATGGAGTCGCATAACAAAAAAATTGGCTGATTTTTGAGATCACCAGGGCAATTATGCTTGAACCCTATGTGCCCTCTTCTTATTGGCCTGAGGTTGTTGCTACCATGGCCTACCTGATTAATTGCCTACCCACAAAAAACTACATATGTACACCCATACAACCTTAGATCAGTTTCCCGTACCATCCTACCTCAATCTTCATCCTCATGTATTTGGGTGCTTAGTTTTTGTCCATATTCCTAACACTGAGAGGAAAAAGTTTGAACCCTGTACGGTTGAGTATGTGTTTGTCGGGTATGGGGTGAACAAGAAAGGTTACTGGTGCTTCCACCCTCCTACTCACTACATGCACACTACATTGGACTGTAATTTTCCCGAGACCAAATATTATTATATTACCCAACCTACCAATTGTTTGTTAGTGACCTAGAGCACCAATAAGTTGATGGTGCACTTTTAGTTTCATGTATACTGAATGATGTATATCATTTCGTTCCTTGAGTTTTGTATATATTATGGATCATTTGGGTTGAGGACTCAAATCATGGAACTCCAAAAATAATGATCACAACTCTAAAAATAATGATCACAACTCAAATCTTCTCGACCGAACGAATGCTCCATCCGTGACGCACGTCCGTCACCGCCGTGAGACGTCGTCACCGGCTAAATCCAGGTCTAGTAACCATGCTTCACTCGTTAGGGAGTGCTCGTGGTAGAGGCCTTCTAAATTTGAGATTTTGTGATTCGGTATCCGCAAGATTCGCACGAGCTTGACCGATTTCGAACAAAATAAAGGTTAGTGTGCTAATCCTTCCACCTTGGACATGATATACACGTTATTACGGGTTTTGTTTCAGATTTTTGGATCGAATTTGAAAGTTTTCGAAAATTCCAAAACGTGCAAATTTTCTCAACACCAACAAGGGGGAGAGTAGTCAGCCTTCTACTGATGATCCGTTTAGTTGGCTCCTATTCCCATCACCAGACTTGCCGCCGATCGTCCATAGAGAGCAACCGAAGGAACCACTAGGTTTCCCCTATTGACATAGAACAAAGCCTGAGGTCATTGAGAAAACGGCTCCACTGAGTCCACAGTCTTCCCCACCTGATGTTCTCGAGGTATGTACCAATCCCATTGATCCTGATCCTGATAGTGCACCTGTTACAATTAACCATATGTCTTGCCACCTCGGAGTAATCGAGGGATACCACCTTATCAATATGTGCCCGAATATGAGCCACAACCATCAAAATATCCCATGACCGATTTGGTAAGGGGGAACAAGACGACATAGGCATTCACTGCAGTACTTTATTCTGAGAAGCTACAAAAGACAGTGGAGGAAGCAAGGAATGGCGTCAAGTAATGGAATTGAAAATGGATGGCCTACATAAAAATAGTACGTGGGAAAAGTGTGTGTTACCAGCAGGAAAGCGGGTGGTTAGAACAATAGTGTTAAAGTTTAGATCAAAGCAAGTTATCCACTTTCCCAAGTAACTTGCGAAAGATGTTTGCAAAAGTATTCCCTTAAACCAGCCAAGACTGAATTTGCAAATTTGCTTCCACACCAATCAAGGGGAAAGGTGAATTTTAACAGCTCTTCATCATTCAATTTCCAGGATTCAAGAAATAAAACAGAGACAAATATGAGAAAGTAACTTCAGGTAGACAAGGATAAAGCCCAGCCGAACATGATATGATGATTGTCTATGCTGCTGCAGTTTGATTCCAACCTGATTGCCCTTGGCCATTATTCTTTATTCATTTTCAGTATATTGAGCTCGACCCTGTTCCTATGTAGCACTCGAGCAACGCCCCCAAATCCAATGTTGGGTAGTTTTTGTCACACTATGTGGCATGGTTGTTCTTCTTCACTCGAATTGAACGACGGGGGAAATTTGGGCCTTTGTCCTGAAGAAAAAGCTTTTTGTTCAACTCAAGATAAAAAGCAGTAGCCCAGTTTCAGTGAGCATATCCTTGTTGAAAATATGGGCTTCTGATCTGACTCACATCCAGTTAATCTTTGTGCTGAACAAAAGGTAAGATGATCAACCACTTTCCAGTTTTTCTTTGATGAAATGTCGGTTGATTTCTCTATGTTTTGTGCGGTCGTGTTGTATTGAATTTCAAGAGATGCATATAGCTGCTTTGTTGTCGCATTTTAGTAGGCATGCTCCTTCAAATGGAAAACTGATCTCAACAAGAAGTTTCTACAACCATAGTATCTCAGCTAATCCTCGTGCAATCCCCATGAACTCTACTTTGGCACTTGACAGAGCTACCACCTTTTGCTTCTTGCTCCTTCAAGTTACAAAGTTACCGCTAACCATCATTAAATATCATGAGGTAGATCATCGGTTAATGGGGTTTCCAGCTCAGTTTGCATTAGTATATCCCTGAAGGTCAAGGTGGTCATGTTTTTTTTACATAAGATTCCTTTTCTGGGTGCTTCTTTTAGATAGCGAACTATCCTCACAGTTGGTTCCATATGTTCTACCTGAGGTTTGTGCATGAATTGGCTCACAATACTTTTTGCATACGTAATATCCGACCTCGTATGGGACAAGTAAATGAGCTTTCCTACTAGCCTCTGGTATTGGTTGCGATTGGCTAGCTTTGCCCTCTCGTCAAATTGCAACTTCTGATTCACTATCATAGGTGTCTCGGCAGGCTTACAATCTAATAAGCCTATTTCTGCAAGAAGACCAAGAACGTACTTTCTTTGAGAAATAAAGATCTCACTCTTTGACCTCAAGACTTCGATCCCTAGGAAGTATTTTAGCCTCCTAGGTCTTTCATTTCAAATTCTTGGAAGAGATTCAGTCATTTCCTGTGATGATCATGTCATCAACATAGATGATTAGGCATGTAAGAAGCTTGTCTCTCTTCTATATGAGCAGGGTGTGATCCGAGTTACTCTGAACATAGCCATATTTTTCATGGTTATGGCAAATCTTCCGAACCAGCACATCGGGGATTTCTTTAAACCACATAATGACATTTTAGTCGACATCCTTGTCCGTTCTTGAAGTTCTCAGAGAAACCTGGTGGAGGTTCTATACATACTTCCTCTTTTAGGTCACCATGGAGGAAAGAATTTTTCACATCAAACTTATGTAGAGGCCAATCCAAATTTCCAGCTAATCAAACTGATGTAGAGTCAGAGAATAAGACTCGGATTGTGTCAATTTTTTCCACAGGCCAGAACGTCTCATCATTATCCACCCCATATGTTTGCATGTATCTTTTGGCTATGAGACGTGCCTTGTATCTTTCAATTATCTTTCAATAGACCCATCTGCTCTGTGTTCAATCACGAACACCCATCTATACCCAATTGGTTTATTGCCGAGTGGCAAACTGCATCTCTTCCACGTACCATTTTTCTCAAGCGCTTGCATCTCTACCTCCATGGCCTGTCTCCACTGTGGATATCTTTGTGCCTCGATCACCTTGCGAGGAATTTTGATAGAATATATAAAGGCTGAGAATGCGTGGGCTGCTAATGTCAGACTCCCCCTGGCATGATTAGCCACTGGGTATCTTGAGGATCTCGACACATGTTTTGGCCTCCTTTGCTGCTCTAATGTCTCCATTTCTCTTGCTCCTTGCTCATTGTGAGTATCATCAAAAATAATATCAATGGTAGGAAATTGTACCTCAATATCTGGAGTCAAAGAGATCACGGGTACGGGCCACTCGGTGCACTCAGGTGTTGCTGTTGTTGTTGTTTTCAAAGAATAGGTCGCTTCTAGAATATGGGGCGATGGACCAAAAAGTAGCCAATCGAGTGGGTCAACGTGTACTGTTTTCCCCCTGACCATGAGAATGGACTATGATAGTAGAACTTAGTTTCCACGAAATTACACTCCATAGTGGTATATATTTCTTGGAAAGGCGATGGTAACACTGATAACCCTTTTGGTTGGCCACATATCCTACGAATACACATTTAAGGGCACAGGGATCAAACTTGGTTTGGTCCATTTTTGGAATGAGGAGAAAGACAGAACTACCAAATATTCGTGGAGGTGGCACTTTGTGATGCTCTAAGGAGTTTGAATTCGTGTTTTCAACCCTAGAATTCTTGTGGGGAGATGAATAAACAGATACACAGATGTGGCTACAGCTTCTGTCCAAAGTGAGAGAGGTGCTTTGAACTCAATCATGAGGACTCGAGTAACTTCTAGGATGATGCAATTTTTGTGTTCAGTAATGCCATTTTGTTGTGGTGTTTGTGGACATGTAGTTTGGT